>PVKS010008826.1:0-66616 GCA_004027875.1 Aplodontia rufa
CCCTGAGCCACCTCTCCAGCCCCAACTATGCTGCTCTTGAACTCTCCCCTCCCCTGGCTTACTTGACAAGGGCTCTGCTGGTTTCTCACCTCACCCTTTTGTATGATTTCTCTCATCGGCATTCACAGCATTCACCCTCTCTGTAGATATTGGCACTTCCCAAGGTTCTGTTCCTCTCCTCTAGCATTTAATCTCCTCTGAATTTCACCCACACCCACAGCTTTAGCTCATCATCCCCGCCTTCACCCGCGATTTAGGGCAAATCTAAAGACTTCTGGGAATCGTGGTGGCTTAAATGCAGGTTTACAAAACTACCCTCCCCAAGCTTGACAGAAATGAACAAAAAGAAACAAAAATGAGAGAAAAGGCTGCACCAGGGCTGAATCCATGGGCACGGTTCTCCCCAGACACAAAAGAAGAGTTAAATAGAGACCAACCTTCCTCTTGGAAGGGAAGATGCACTGATATAAAGATCATCCATTGCCCCTAAATTAATAAATAAATTCAGTACAATCCTAATCAAAATGCCAATATGATTTTTAACATAATCATTTAAACAAGTAGTTAATCTGGTTAGAAATCTAGGAGATTTTTGGAAGAGATAAGTAGTACAGGATAAAAATGTATTTATTTAAGATAATAGTATGTTATAGAGAAGGGGAGTATTGGTAAAGGAATAAAGAAACAAACCAATGGAGGAGATATAAAATCCAGGCATATCTATCTACATATCTATAGAAATTTAGTATGTGAGTATGGAGGTATTACTGATTAAAAGGAGATAGACTGCATGTGTATACAAAAATTTATCTATAGAAGGAAATTTTAAGTATTTTTTTTCTTTTTCTATGATGCTGGAGATTGAACCCAGGGCCTAAGCATGCTAGAAAAGTGCTCTACTACTGAGCGACCTCCCCAGTCTTACATATTGGAGGGAATTGTTGTTCTGAGTATTTCTTGATGTGGGGAAGAGCTCTTTTCATGTGATATATAAGTCAAAGATCATATAAGAAAAGGTTAATGTGCTTCACTAAGCAAAAATGAAAACCCCTGCATGTAAAACACTGCATAACACAAGTTAAAAGGAATGGCAAACTGGGGAACATTGGGGAACATGGGTATTAGAAGCAATAAATGGCAAAGAAGAGACTACTCACCCTAATAGGAAATGCTCCCTCAACTCAACAAGAAAAAGATAAACAGAATGAAAATGGGGAAAAGGGATGGATGAGTTTGGAAATCATCATTAGCTCAATCAGCTTGTGTAAAGGCCAGGAGGGGGTAGTCTGCTAGGAGAGCCACATGACACAAACATTATCAGACCCTCCCAGTCTGTGGCTATAAATAAAGTTCCATTAACATCCCTAACCCAAAGTCCCTGCTGTTTCTCTTCTTGCACCTACAGGACCTCTGCCCTCTTCCTCCTCTGCTACAAGTATTTCTGGGAGTTCCAAAAAGGGAGCATACATATGTGGAAGCATCACCCTGTCAAGCACAATCCCCATATGGATTCTCTGGAATTCTTCTTCTCCTGTCTTAGTTTAATGCCTGCTGCCAGCAAAGCCTCTAGAAGCAGCCTGGACCTGTCACTCTGACAGTGACCTGTGTGTGACTGTTACTCTGAGCACGTATCACTTTCCAATGTTTCCAAAGCCATCAAAATTGTTTCTTGGGAGTCACAGGGTGCTGGGCACCAAGTAGAGTTGAGGATGGCCTTCTCTATCACCCTATGGCCATCTCTCTGCTTAACTCAGGGATCCCCCCAACTAGAGAGAAAGCCAGGGAGGATGGAAGGGGACTGTATTAGTTTCTTACTGCTGGTGTAACAAATGATCACAAACTTGGTGGCTTAAAAGAACATATTTTTTTTTAATGTTCTCATCTTCATTGATAAATATAATTTACAATAAATTCATAATAATTATTTCATATGGGAATAAAATAAAAGACAATAGGTTAGGAAACTAGAAAAGGCATATGATAGCTTATTAATATAAAAATAATCATTTTCATTATTAATATAAAATAAGTCATTTTTCTTTTTTTATAAAAAGAGAGAGGGACAGTGAGAGGAAAAGAGAGAGAATCAATTTTATTTATTTTTTTCATGTGACTTTTATTGCTCCGACACTTCGTTGTGTATGTGGTGCTGAGGTTCAAACCCACGTCTTCAAGCATGCCAGGAAAACACTGTAACTGCTGAGCCACCACTCTAGCCCCCCAAATAAGTTATTTTTCTAAAGCACTAAAGAACTGTGAGTCTTTGATTTTCATTTTTCAACTTGGGTGGTTATTTGAGATTTTAGAGGTTGTATGAAGGACTAGAGGGTTAAACACACACACACACACACACACACACACACACACACACACGCTTGCATGCATGCACACACACACACACACACTTATTCTCATTGTCTCGTTGCTCTGGAGACCAGAAGTCCAATATCAGTTTCACTGGGCAAAACGCAAGGCCTTGGTAAGGCTGCTCTCCCTCTGGAGGTTGTTAGGGAGAATCTGTTTCCTTGCCTCTTCCAACTTCCAGCTGCATTTCTTGGCTCTTGGCCCTTCCTCCATTTTCAAGGCCCTCATGCTTTAGTGGTCACATTGCCTTCCTGTTCCGTGTCAAAAGCTCTTTGCTTCCTTCTACTAAGGACAACAAGGATTGCATTTAGGTTCTATCCAAATAATCCAGGATAACTTCCCCATCTCAAGATCCTTAATCACAGGGGCAAAATATCTTTTGTTGTGTGAAGTAACTTTCATAGATTCCAGGGATTAGAACCTAGTTATCTTTGGACACTAAGCCCACCTAGGATCCTATGCCTTCCCATCATCCTCCAGCCTGCTTATCTCCTTTCTTCCTACCCCCTAGCTACCTTTCTCAGTTTAGGAAAGCAGCCTCCATGCATATTCATAGATGGAAATAAATGCTAATATTGGAGAGGGATGTTATCTACATCAGGAGTATCAGATCCCCAGCCTGGCAGGCTAACTGCCCTTTGATGGGATCAAACTACCAGTTGTGGATATGAATGACAGGTCAATGTTACAGAACCTCATCTCTGAGAAGGCCAAAGCAGCACCCTCAGCTGATCAATGGCAAAGACAGGACTTGGAGTTAGCACCAAATGGATGGACCTCCCCGTGGCTCCTTTTCCGTGGTCCCTAGCAACTCTGTCTCTCCTCCAAGTGAGGATAGCAACATATCTTCATATTTGTCACTACTTTCCACCACCAAGATGCCGGGCTCAACTCACGGCTGGAAAGAGATGAGCACTACATGTAGGTATAGGCTGACATCTAAGAGTAAACATGGGAACTATCCAGGGCCCTGACCAGAGGGTCCAAAAATAGCTCTGGGTGGAGATGGGCCCAAGATGGCATGCTTAATCAACCTTCCAGGAGATAGGATCAAGGAACATCTGCGGGATGGAGTCTGCCTGCCTCTAAAGACTGCCCTAAAATGTGGTGGGCAATTTTCAAGCTACTTCCATAATCTTCAACCACCAATATTTGCATAATCCCTGTGGTAGCCATGGACAGCATTGTCACCATCAGCACTAGCAGAAAATGTATGAAAGAGTATGAGCTCACAGTGCAAAAGAGGGCACTCATTGGAGTGAAGGTTGAGGACATAATGGCAACATGGCCATAAGTAATTTATTTGAAGAGGAGTTTGGATTTTACGCTAAGGCCAGTAGAATTCACTGTAGAGTTTTAAGCAGATATAGTCAGATTTACATTTTGAAAAACCCCTCTGGCAGCATTGTAGATAATGGATTATAGTATAGTAAGGCAGGGCTAGAGGCAGGAAGGCCAATTAGGAGGCTGTTGTCATCACCTAGGCAAGAAATCACCTAGAGTTTTGTCACTGGGTGTGGAAAGAAGTGGACATATTTGAGAAATATTTATGAAGGAGAAAGAACAGGAATTTTTAATTTATTGAATGTGGAGGGGGAGGAAGGAATGAAGGATGTTGCTCATGTTTCTGACTTCAATCATCAGAGAGATGAAAGTTTCCTTCATTGAGCAGGAAGAGCAGGGGTCTTTGGAGAGGGTGGGTTTAGACATCTGAAGGTTGAGGTGCTTTTAAGACACAGATGGTAACCAAAGCCAAGAGAACCAGGAGGGGAGATCACATAGGAAAAGACAGGGCATGTAACGGAGTCAAGGACAACACCTACATGTGAGGACCCAACAAAGGAGGACAGGACACAAAGGGAACAAAAGATTGGCCAGAGATGTAGAAAATAAAATCGGAAGGATCAGATTGTTTCAAGAAGGATGAAATGGTCAGCAGCCTTGCATGGTGCTCAGAAATCAATAAGGAGGAATGCAAGGTGGATTTGATACTCAGGAGGTCAATGGTGGTCTTGCTGTTGACCTGATTAAGAGTGAAGCCTGAGAGCTGAGGACAAAGGATTGAACAGGAGTTGGAGTTGGAAAAAGGAAAGCAAGTGAAGCCCATATTCGCAAGAAGTTTAGATGTGATAGGAAGGAGAAAAGGGGACAAGGGAAAAGGGAGGACTTTTTTTGGAAAGTTATGATTGCTGATGGGAATGATTCTACAGGAAGAGGTTGAAATTGCAGCAAAAGTGGTAACTGACACAACTGGATGAAAACGTGGCAGATAAGGAAAATACAATCAGACTGCTCAGCAGCACCAAGGCACATTATAGACTGTGAATTTGAGGAAGCACACATCTGTGTAGCTCTCTGTTTTTGTCAGACTGCCTCAAGGGGCTGCTATAGTTCATGCACCTGCAGAAAGGGTCAGTGGCTGGATTGGCCCAGGGCTGCTGGAGTTTGCAGGATGACACAGAAATGGACCATGAGACCTGGGAGTTGAGGACACGGAGAGATTAATGTGGTACATTTTAGGACTAAAGCTGAGAGAGTAGATATTGAGGGGTGCACTGGACAAAACTGGCTGTCATCAAAGATGAACACAGTTGGACACCAGTTAAATTAGGACAGATTTTATTCAGCAATAACTACTGCAATAGGGAAGAGAGTCCAGTGTGAACTAAACTCATCATCCCTGAAACAAAAGACAAGAAGTTTTTCAAAGCCAGGTAGTATTAGGAGAAGGACATGAAGGGAGAAAAGGGGGATTTGGCCCAAGCAGTTAGGCCATCTGAGTAACTGGAGTTTACTAAGTTAGCTTCCTAGCATCCCACAGAGACCGGGAGACAGAGACCCTATCTTTAAGTGTTGACTGGAACAAACTGTAAATCCTTTGGCAGTCTTGAGCTTTCCCAGGCAAGAACTATAAGGGGCTGGATTGTCATCCTCTGAACACAGCATTGAGCTATTAGAAACTATGCCAGTGTTTATTTAAGACTCTTAGTGCGAGGGTTTGGATGGAGTCTTCATGTGTGGAGAGTTCTTTTGCAATTCTCACTACACAATTGAAGAGCAAGTGGAGGGTGTAGAGGTTGAGCTCAGCCTGGGAAGCCTGAGCTTCAGATTCTAGAGGTGGAGCCATACTAGGTCAACCTAGAAGTGGGTGGCCGAAGGCGAGAAGACTGATGGAAACCAGAGGTCAGGGCCAAGGTTCATGTGAAGTCTCTTGCACAAGGGCAGGAATTAGGTGGGGAAAAGGCCTGGGTGACAGCCAAGGGTGTCGGCTGTGGGAGCCTCAGAGGAGCACATAAGTGGGAGAATTTTACGGGTAGATAGGGTCATGATCTGGGAGGAGATACAGGGAGTCACCACCTCACTTCCTGACCCTAAGGGTTTAGGAGAATGAGGATCCATCCCTAATGGACTGCACAGGAATGGCCTTCTATGAAGACCCCAAAGTGAAATCCTACTCAAAATGTACAAAAACAACCATAGGTTTTAAATTTAATAGCTATTCTGTGCATTCTGGGCAGAAATTCATGTCCTGTATGTCCCTGATGGCCAGCACCCAGCTTAGGATCTAAGGTAGAGGCAGAGAAGACAGAGCTCCACAAATGACCACAGACTGAAGGAATGCTTCAAATAGGTCCCAGCCAGTTTGAGTATGGGTACCCCTTTTACACTGAAAATATTTCTGATTTCCCACTTCAAAATATATGTAACACAATAGTAGTTTTGATTAAGAAAGCTGTTCATGGTAGATAAGGATAAGAACAGACTCTAGGTGAGGTGTCAGGTGCCCCTAAGCTCTGGCATTTCTTCTAACCTTGAACCTTGGGCAGGTTAGTCAACCTCTTTGAGTCTCAATTTATCATCTGTAAAATGGGGATAATACCCTTACCTGACAGGGCTCCAGCAAGGATTATATGAGCTAACTGGTGCAAAGCATTTCACATGGTGCCTGGCATGGAGCAAATTATCCACAAATGCTAGTTATCCTAACTCTGAATGCACCTGTCCTTCAACACAAATTTGTGTTTGGTTCTTCACAGGGTCACCTGTGCACACCAGAGAAAACACCACACATACATGTGGAAGATGCGTTATTGATCTGACCAACAGGCTGTGCTTCAGGAGACGGGAGTATTAGAGACCCCTCACAATAATTTGGGGCCTCACAGGGACCCCCATCTGTCCATATTTGCATCTACCTCACTTTATAAACTGTTCTCCCCAGGTAGGCATTATCAAGGAAACTGGGGCACAGAGAGGACCAGTTTGGTAGACAAGCTTTCCATCACTGTAAAACCCACCCGAGATAATCAACCTAAAAACCAGAAATGAGCTGGGTGCAGGGTTAGGTGCCTGTAGTCCCTGCTACTCGGGAGGCTGATGCATCAGGATGAAAAGGGCCCAGGAATTGGACACCAGCATGGGCAATACAGGGAGACCCCCATATCAAAAAAAAAAAAAAGAAAAAAAAAGCAAACACCAAAAACAGAGGAAAGGTTTATTTTAGTTCGGTTTCAGAAGTTTCATCTTGATTGCTTGGCCCTATTTCTTTGGGCCTTTAAAAAAGAGATGTGGGGGGGACAGTGAGAGAGAGAGAGGAAGGGAGAATCATTTTATTTAGTTTTTCCTGTGGCTTTTGTTACTCCGACACTTGGTTGTATATGTGGTGCTGGGGTTCAAACTGGAGTCCTCGTTTGTGCCAGGCAAGCACCATAACCACTGAGCCATCGCTCTAGTCCTAGGACCACAGGCTGGCAATCAAGCTTTTAACACATGGCCTTTGGGACACGTAAGATTCAAACAGTAGCATCCAGGAACCTGCCATAGACATGCAGGAACCCATGGCAGAGCTGGGTGGAACCAGCCCCTCACCTGCCTGCTGCTGTCGACCAGTGGCAGCTTCAGCCTGCCCATGTTTCCACAGATGCTGGGCCTGGCTGGGCCTGTGTGTTTGCTGTGTTGCTGCTGTCACCGCCAACTGCTCTGTCGGCCGTGGGAGTGTGGGCTCCAGCAACTGTTGTCCCAACTCTGATTGTGGATCCAGATTTAGTCATATTTTTATTTCAGTCCTTGTCACACCCCCTGTCACAGCCTCTATCACAGTCCCATCACAGCCTTTATCACAGTCCCATTACAGCCTCTATCACAGTCCCATCACAGCCTCTATCACAGTCCCTGTCACAGCCTCTGTCACAGTCCCATCACAGCCTCTATCACAGTCCCATCACAGCCTCTGTCACAGTCCCATCACAGCCTCTGTCACAGTCCCATCACAGCCTCTATCACAGTCCCTGTCACAGTGACTGTCATGGCCTCTATCATAGGCTAGATCAGAGTTTCTATCACAGTCACTGCCCCACTTTCTGCAACAGTCCATTTCATAGTCTCCATCACAGTCCCTATCATGGGCTTTATCACAGCCCATCAGTCTCTGTCACAGAACATGTCAGAGTCTCCATCACAGTCATTTACAGCATCTGTCACAGCCCCTTTCATAGCATCTGCTACAGCTGTGGTCACCACTCCTGTTACTGTTTCGGCCTCAGTTCCTGTCATGGCTCATGTCACCATCTCTAATTCCCTCTCCTTGGCTCTGCCTGTTCTCTGGGCCCTGCGGGGTGGCCTATGGGGCACAGCTCTCATTACACAGCGGAACTGTCTCTCCTTGGAAGGCGTCCAGTAGAAGGCTCGTGTAATAGCAGGTTATCCTGATGTGCAGGGCTTGTGGGAGGGAGACTGAGCCATGGGACCTATTCAGAAAGAGATGCTGTACAGGAAGCTAGAGATCTGGGCACCCAAACCAGGAGCCCAAGCCTGCCTGTGACTCACTCCATATGCCCACAGAGCTCAGGGTCCAGGCCCTGCCTCCCCCAGGAGGACAGCATTACTTTCATCTCCTGGACCACAGTGTGAGTTTCCAGTGAGTTTCCAGAGGCAAGGACTGTCTTATTTTCTGGCTAACTTACTGCAGAACTAAGCATAGGAATGGACTCTCAGGGCACAGCCCGACTTTCCTCCCCAAAGTTCTAACTTGACTTAAGTTGCTTCCAGTCATCTCCATCACCTCCAGAACCAACCCACTTCTGTGTCTCTAGGGCTGCAGGCTCCCAAGTCGCTCACTCATTCCTGAGCATGAGCTCTCTTAGGACAGTCTCTTCACCTGGCATGCCCCATCTCTCTGCCTTTACTTCTCCAAATCACATCTGCCTTCTTCAAAGACCAGTTCAAACCTGTCTCCCCTGCTTCTCCTCCATGTTCTTCCTTCTCTTTCCTCTGCTCTCCAGCCACTTGTCCATATCATATGCTCTTGTCTCTGGCTTCCTTCTGCGAGTTCTAGAATTTTATTTGTGCACAACCTGGAGGTGCCTGGAGATTAGGGCTTGGTTCTTATAGCATTACATAGTAGATGCTCAACATGTTTGCTAGGTAAATAAATGGGTGAATGATGGAACAAGTATAAGAAATGATTTGAAGTGGGGTAGGGAGAAAATGTAGGGAAGCAGGGGAGAGAGCAGAGACAGCAGGGAAGGCAATATGAACATGAGCTATTCTCTCTGGGTATGGGGAGGAGCCCAGGGTTGGCGGGGCATGAGCCTAGTCCACTCTTTGGGCCACCTTGGGAGTCCCTAGAGAAAACCCATTTCCCAGCTGTCTTCACTTCCCTTCCTTCCACCCCACCACTCTTCCCTCTCTTCCCCCATTCTGTCTTTTCCTTTTCTCCCTGAGGGCTCCAACCCAGGCTGTTGAACTCTTTACTAGGCCCACCCCACCCCGCACCCCCGCCACTTGGAGGCCTGTCTGAGCCCAGTGCAGCCATGATCTATGGCGAATTCCAGACTTGGGGCAGTCTCTGGTACTTACTTCTTGGCAGCTGGGCTCAGCCAGCACCTCAGAAGCCTTCCAGTGCCTTCCTCTCCAGCTTGGCTCCAAGTCCAGGTGGCCTAGACGTTCTGGAGCCCTGGCAAGGCTCAGAGACACAGTCCAGGCCTGAGCTGTCAGCACATCTTTCTCCAGCTTTCCCTGGTTTGGGGGCAGGCGGGTGGCATGAGATCCCACCCAGTGGCTTGGCAGCATCCCCAGGGAACAGCCGGTGCACAGGATGGGGGAGAGTTGAGAGATGAAAAGCAATAGAGTCAGGGCTGGCCTGGAGATGAAAGAGCTTTGGGCTCTGCTGGGCTCCCTGTGCTCACAGATGGGATTCTGCGCAGAGGCAGGGATGGAGCAGAGGACAGTTCAATAGTTTCTGCAGGCAGAATTGAAAAGAAAGCAGATGGCAAGCCCAACAGGAAGTTGAGTCTGTAGGGGCTTTCTTGTTCACTGTCACCTTAATGTGCTTAGGAAGAGGGTGGGTATATGGGCTCTTGGTATTTTTTATAACCAGAGTCCTGGGGGTGAGGGTACTGGGGAGGAGAGGGATTAGAAGGAGCCCAATACTGTCCTATGGAGACAGCAGACTTTCTCCTAGAGCCAGCTTAGGACAACAGCTTAGAGGTTCCCCAAACTGGACATTGGCCCCTAGCTCTGCCTTTGTTAACCCTTCTCAGAGAATGTTACAGGACTCATCCTTGCCAAGCTGTTCCATTTATTGTTTCCCCTGTAAATTTCAAATCTCAATCTCTCTCTCTCTCTCTGGAATAACCACTACCTAGAAAACCCAGCTTAATTTCTACCTCCTCCAAGAAGCCCACCTTGACCGTACTCAGGAAAATCATTGCTCTGAGCTTCTGAAACACTTTCTCTGACACTCAGTTGTAAACCTCTGCTGTGTCAATCGGAACAGGCATTGCCTAAGCTGGGGCATCTCTTTGCCTTCTCAGCTGCCAGTCACATGTGTCAGTGCACAGGACTAGGTGCCCAAGAGTTTGGTCAAGACTGGCTGGTTGATTTATTTTCCCTGTGCATCTCTAATACAATATGACCTGCTCTCAGGTGCTCTTTCCCACTTCCAGTTAAATCATCAGAAAGCCCTGGGACAGAGAACCCGTGGGAATGTGACTGATACCAACTATCTTTTTCAGAGGCCTCATCCCCAGGACAGGACTCAAAGCAGGAAGTTGGTATATCCCTGTCCTCTGTCCACACTGCAGAGCAGAACTGCCTTAGAGCAGATGGAAGGTCCACTGGGCAGAGCCACATGTACACTAAACAAAAAGATGAAGTTGCACCTGTGTAAGAGTACCCAATCCCCACAGGCGTCTCAGGGGTGTGGCCTCTAGGTCAGTTGCATCTGATCCCACTTAAGGAGCTGCCTGAAGGGCTTGGGGACAGAGTGAATGTCCAGAGAGAAAAAGCTTTGCCTTTCTGGAGACCCACCCAGGGCTTACCAGGGATGGGGAATTCAAACAAAGTAGTCCTGCATAGTAAGACAGCCCTCTAGTCCAACAGGAATCTGTTGTTATTTTTCTGTACGGGGGATTGAATGCAGGGATGCTTTACCTCTAACACTGAGCTATACCCATAGAGCTATAGCACCAGTCCTTTTGATTTTTTATTTTGAGACAGAGTCTCACTAAGGTTCCCAAGCTGGCCTTGAATTTGCAATCCTCCTGCCTCAGTTTCCCAAGTCACCAGGATTACAGATGTGAGCCACTGTGTGGGCCTCAACAGCAATTTTGAGAATGAATATGTCACTTAAATTGGATTCCAAAGGCCAAGTGTCTTCCCGTCTACTGGCTAATGCAGGTTTTATTCAACCGTTTCATCATCAGTGTTTAATGAGAACTTGCTACAAATGAGATTCTACATTAGTCACATTCATTTCCTCAGTCTTCACAATAACTTGTGAGGTAAATATTATTAAACCCATTTTACACATGAGGAAGACTGAGGCTTGCACAGGTAGCCAGTGACAGAGAAGAATTTAATTCTACAGCTTTTATTTTCCAGTATCACAAACTATTGTTTACAGCTGGGGATCACAGACTTTTGGAATTGACAGACCCAAAACATTTCAAAAATGAATTTTAGGAACAAACATAGAACCCTATGCCAACTTTTTATTTGGCCAAGGACATAAAAGATATCATCTTCCAGCACCAGGATTTCATAAAAGGGCATTTTAACACAGAAAAAAATGTGACAAGGATATAATCTCAGAATAGAGACAGCCTTCTAAGAAAGGACAGTTGGCAGCCTTACACTAAAATATCCTATATTGCTGTGTGCATGTGTGTATGCGTGTGTGTGTGTGTGTTTCATTTCAAACAGAACTGGCCAAAATTTTGGCATGGCAGAGTGTAGGAGCCACTGCACTACCCTGGAGCCGCCTCTTCAAACAAGAACAGTGCCCTTGGTCTATAAGCAATAAACTTCTGGAATTTTCCATCCTCCTCTGCCCATCCAGGTCCCTACTAAATAAGGTCTGAGGTTGATATACATAATCAGCTACATCCCCCCTTCCATTCCCAGTAGGTCTTCTGAATTTCACTAATATTTAGTATCTCTTTCTGGGAAGGAAGCCCATCCTTCCCATCCCTCTACTTTCTTAGGTCCAGACCTTTTTTAGGTTTGCATTCCAGGAATACCCAGGCCTCCCGCCCGCCCATTCCCTAGTCCCCCTACTGGTGCTGAGAGCAGCAGGTCTTCTCCCTATCCCCCTTAAGTAAAGGCCTTCCTCTTGCTGAGGTCCCTAAGTCCTGACTACTGAATTAGAGAAACCAGAACAGACCCCAGGCCTTCTGGGCAGTGAGCAGTGGGAAGAATATGGAATGTGAGAGCTCCATTCTTGGCCTCTTCTGTATATCAGCCATGCCAGACTCAGAACTACTCCTCCCCGCTGCTCCTGTGTCTGTCTTACACCACTTGTGTGATGCAGCTGAGCAGCAGGCAGAACCTGACCTCTACCCTCAGCTGGAGTTCCAGTTCCACCATTTTCTTGCTGTGGGCATTTGGCAAGTTACTTAACTTCTTGGTGCCAATTTCATGTGGTTTAGCAAATGAGATGTAAATTATAAAGTGTTGGTTGGATACATGTCTCTCGCCCAATCTGACCCCTACCTCTAAGAAACCCTCCTCAATCACCCCAAGCTGAGGTTTTCATTCTCAAATCGCTCATGGTTGGGAGATGATTTAGCGATTAAGACAGGTCTTTCCTGTTTCTAGTTTTGTCCTCTATTTCTTTTCTTTCTTTCTTTCTTTCTTTCATTCAAGAGAGAGGGGAAGAGAGTGAGAGAGAAAAGGGAGAATGAACTTTACGTTTTCATCTGGCCTTCGCTCCTCTGACTTTATTGTGTATGTGGTGCTGGGAATTGAACCCAGGTCTTTGCTCATGCCAGGCAAGTGCTCCAACTGCTGAGCCACCGTTCCAGCCCTTGTCCTAGCCTGAGTCTAGCTTCCTCACTTGGAGCCCACTAAGGACAAGGCTAGAAGCTCCTCTTTCTCCTCTGTTTCCCAGACTGCTGGCATACTACAACTGGCCTCCATTAGCACTTTCACATAGAAGAGAGGTTGGCCTGGCCTTGACAGGGGTTACTGTAGTCCTGCTTTATCTACTGACATTTCTGAACCTGAAATTGGTCCTAGATGGTTGTGAACAGGTGGTGCTAGCCAAAGGGAGGGTAAGTGAGGTGTCAAAGGGAAGGAATTAGGAGGCTTTGACCTCTGTCCAGACAGTGGCAGCAGTTGCCAGGGAAGTCAAATCTTAGCCATATATTTTCCTGGAATCACCTTCAATGACATCCGCTGACTTTCAGGGTTCCTTGCTCATTCTTCGAGTCGACACCAATTGCTCCCTGTACACCCTTGTGTTGGTGCCCAAGTCTCTGAGATGAGTTGAACCTGTCCTATACCTGGGGAGCTCAGTCCAGAAGGTACATGGACTGTGTACTGTGTCATTGTACTCGGGTTGAGGGGAGTTCATGAGCCATGGGAACCAAAGTAGGGTGTGGACATGATCAAGGTTTGAGTGGTCAGGAAAATGTTCTTTCCTGGAGGAGAGGATGCCCTGCCAGAATCACTGGGAAGCCTGTATGGGCCCCTTCCTGGCTGGTTAGGGCAGACTAGCTCCCAGTGGACAAAGAAGCCCAAAGAAGTAAGCTAAATGGAGGTCTTCCCCCTGTGGCTGTTACACCAGGGCAGGCAGTGCTCTCAGCCAGTTAAGAATACTCCTTCTCAAGGAGACCCAAGGACATGCAGGGATTAGGCCTCCCAGCATCTGTGCAGAGAACTGTCAGATCAGAACTGCTCAAAGCAGAAATGCCAGCTACTGGTGATGTCACCACCCTAGTCATCCCCTCCTCCTTAGGAGGTCCTGCGGTCCAGTAGGTAGAGCTGAAAAGCCCTTGCCAGGCTTCTGCACCTTTGAACTTCCCATTCTGCCTCCAAAGTTCCTGCTCTTCAGTGTGGGGTGGTGGTGGTCACAAGTGGGCTAACAATTTTAATTACTAAATCATTTGAAGAAAAACTTCATGCTATTCCTCAGAGTTAGGGAGCTCTTTTTGCCTTGTTCCTGTCAGAGTTGGCTGAGGATCCACTTCAGCATTAACCTAAACTGCAACCTTCCCAGGCTAACCCCTTTCTTCTAGTCCCAATCTATCTCTGCACCCCACCCCACCCCGTTTCTGAGTTAATCTGGGTCTCAGACTGTCTCAGGGTGTTAAGAGAGTAGAGCTTATACTTTAGGCTGAGCTCCTGGGATTTGTCCTTAAGCCTGCAGCATGTAACACCAGGAGGGAGGACGCCCAGCTGGATTCCTCGGCTGGCTAGGAGAGAGGGCAGCGTATTAAAAAGGAGTGGGGGCTGTGCAGTTGCTTATGGGGGGATCTGGATGGAGCTGGAACTCCTCTAGGCTGGACCACATAGGGGGTATCTCTATGGAATGGGAAAACAGGGAAAAGGTGGCCCAAAGCCAATCCCAGAGTGCCAGCTCGGTAGAGGAGCCCTCACACCGGCTGCGGGTTGCAGTCCGCTCATCTTGCAAAACCCCATCAGATCCGCCCGGGCAGAGACGCGTGGGGGGATCCAACGTTGGGATCCAGCTCTGGTGGCTGCTGCGGACGCATTTCCTCGAAGTCTTACCTCGAAGGTCTGGGTCGCACCCGTGCGGCTTTGTGCGTGCCTTGAGAATTTCCCCTACGCCCTTCTGGCCCGGCCGCAGAGAGGCTTCGCGAGGGAAAGACCAGTGCGGGGTTCGCCCCCCGCCCGTGTCACTGGAAAACCCTGGGAGACGCCCCGACGCAGCGCGTTTCCCGGAAACCCCCTCTCCAGGCTGGTTGCGGGAAGGCAGGAGCTCGCATCCACACAACCGACACGCCTCCCCAGAGGAGGGTCGGAGACCCAGGCAAGAAGCAAAGCGGGCAGGGAAGGGAGAACCCTGAGATCGGAGGAGACTGGGAAACCCCTCCCCTTCCCCCAATCTTGAGGTGGGGACTTTGCAACAGAAGCCGAAGCCTTACACTTGGCGGGGGGCGGTCCCAGCCCTTGGTCAAGGAGAGATATTTGCGGGCGCAGGAGTAACGACGCCTCCTCACCCGGCACCTAAAGCCCAGCAAGGGTCCACCCCGCACCCACCCGCGAACCCGTCCCCGCCCCTCTGCCGGCCCCCGGGCCCGCGCGCGGCTGCGCCTTTAAGAAGCCCAGGTAGGCAGGCCTGGCTGCGGGAGCCGCTCCTATGGCAACCCCCGAGCTGCGGCGGCTTCATGAATATTCCGGGGCGCGGGAGCCCAAGCGCTGCCCTAGGGCGCTCCGGGGGAGGCGGCCGCTGATGTAAGCCCGGCGGGTCGCTGGACTCCGCTCGGCTGCGGCGGGAGCCCCGGGACTGGCCGGCCGAGCTCAGTCAGAGAAGCAAGGCGAGCTGGCGGGGCGCCTGCCACAGAGACGGGGCAGCGAGACGAACTGACAGCCGGGTAGCCCGCGGGACGCGTCCTGGGGAGAGGCGCGGACGGTGCTCTCTGCGCTCCAGAGCAGTCCCCGGAGCTCCGCGGCCGCCGCACCGCTTCTGCCCGCGCCCATTGTTCCCCGCGGGGGCGGGGCGCCTGGAGCCGGGCTGCGCGCCGCGCCCCTGAACGCGGGAGGGAGGAATAGGGAGGGAGCGCGGGGTCCCCGCGCCCAGCCCGGCCTGGGAGGAGGCGCAGCGCGGCAAGCCGGGGGGACCCGGAGCCAGACTGGGATCCTCCCCACGGCGCGCAGTCTGCCCGAACATGGGCTCCTGAGGCAGCCCCGAGCCGGTGGCGAAGGACGCGTCCCCACAGGCGGACTGACAGGAGTGCGGACCTGGAGTCAGCCCCGGGTGCCGCACCCGCACCCCTGCCACCGGCCGGGCCCCGGCTTCTGGCACCATGGACAAGCTCCCACCGTCCATGCGTAAGCGGCTCTACAGCCTCCCGCAGCAGGTGGGGGCCAAGGCGTGGATCATGGACGAGGAAGAGGACGCAGAGGAGGAGGGGGCCGGGGGTCGCCAAGATCCCAGCCGCAGGAGCATCCGGTTGCGGCCGCTGCCCTCGCCCTCGCCCTCGGCGGCCGCCGGCAGCACGGAGTCTCGGGGTGCGGCCCTCGGGGCGGCGGACGGCGAGGGGCCGGCTCGTAGCGCTGGCAAGTCCAGTACGAACGGCGACTGCAGGCGCTTCCGCGGGAGCCTAGCCTCGCTGGGCAGCCGGGGCGGCGGCGGCGGTGGAGTGGGGAGCGGCAGCATTCACGGGCACCTGCATGACTCCGCGGAGGAGCGGCGGCTCATCGCCGAGGGCGACGCGTCCCCCGGCGAGGACAGGACGCCCCCAGGCCTGGCGGCCGAGCCCGAGCGCCCGGGCGCAGCGGCGCAGCCCGCAGCTTCGCCGCCGCCGCCCCAGCAGCCGCCGCAACCGGCCTCCGCCTCCTGCGAGCAGCCCTCGGTGGACACTGCTATCAAAGTGGAGGGAGGCGCGGCCGCCGGCGACCAGATCCTCCCTGAGGCGGAGGTGCGCCTGGGCCAGGCTGGCTTCATGCAACGCCAGTTCGGGGCCATGCTTCAACCCGGGGTCAACAAATTCTCCCTGAGGATGTTCGGCAGCCAGAAAGCCGTAGAGCGAGAGCAGGAGAGGGTTAAGTCAGCCGGGTTTTGGATTATCCACCCCTACAGTGACTTCAGGTAAGATGCCCCGGTGGGAATCCTGTGGCTGCTCTGAGCTATCTGAGGCATGCTTCCTCTCCCAGCCAGAGTTAACTTTCCCTCCTTGCGCTGGGAGCTCCAAGAAAAGCCTCTAAGCTCCTAGACACCCCCAGACATTCTCCTGAACCTCCCTGGGAACTTTCCTGCGTTCAGGCACTTGTCTTCTCTCTTCTTGGGTTTGGGCTGCATTGGAGACAGTCTGAAAAGGTGTTCTGAGCCTGGCCTAGCCTTGCCTGCATCCAGGATAGGGTTTTGCCACCTTAAGCCACACATTCCACCTCCCCCCTCAAGGCTGCAGAGTCAAGGTGGCCATCCTAGAGGCGCTCCAGGTCATTCAGCCTGCAGAGCAGGGCTATGAAGGGAGACAGACCTCTTTATAGCTGGGCCAGCTCCTTGGGTGCTGACTGCAGACATCAATATCCTTCTGGCACTCTGGGAAGCTGCAGCCAGGCCCCTGAAGGACTGAGGTCACTGGGGTTTCAGGCCCAGGATGAAAGCCCTGTAATGCCCCCTTGACACTGGGTCCAACACCTCATGATGAATGTGGGACCTGGAGCAGGTACCCTGGGCAGCTGGCTTCCAGCCTGGCAGGGCAGAATGACCTTGCTCATAGTGGTCAGTAAAGATGCCTAGTGTCCTGACTGATGTGTGGCTGTCCTGTGACCCCAAGCTGGTCCAGTGCCTCATCTCCACTACAGTGGCCCAAGCTTTAGCATCTGCTCGGTCTCTCATGTATCCATTGTAGGTCTCTAGGCAAAAGGTGTGATGCCAGTCAGAGAGGGGGACCCTGCCCCCCATCCTGCATCACCTGAGTCAGATGCCACTGAATGGTAGATACCACTTGGGGTCTGTGTACATATGTGTGTAGAGAGGGATTGTTGTTGCCTCTGGGGGTTGGCATCAGGGATGCCCTAACCCAAACCAAGGTCCTGAGGTCTCCCATTGTCCCTTTGGACTTTCCTGACACACCAGGTTGAGATGACCATCTGGGAAACAGTCATTCTTTTGAGCTGGGTTTTTCTCATTCTTCCTCTCTCTGGGCCCTGCTCCCTATTTCTCCATCTCACCTGCATAGCCTGCTTGCCTGCCTATGTAAATGAGCATTTTGCCAACCCAGAGCCCTTTTTGCAAACTCCAGGGAAGCTGAATTTGTAATGAGAGCAAAGCCATTTTCCATCCAATGAAATTTCTCTGATTGGGAATGACCACTCAGACAACACCTGATGGCTTAAAATAGGTGGTAAATAGAGGCCCCTCAGTACTTTTTATTTTATTTTATTTTGAGGAACTGCTCTTTCTAACCCTATTATCCAGGCTTCCCATTCCCAGAGGGCAAGGAGGCCAGAGGACAGTCTGAATAAAGCTCTAGTCATCAAATTGTGTGAACAAATGTGGGACCCTCCCCTTAGGAACTGTGTCTGGGTTTCCAGGACCTGGTTCCTAAGGAGCAAAGCCCTCCTGGCAAGGACCGGGACTTGAATATCCCCAAAATGAGCTAGGGGGGAGTGGACATGAAAAGTGTCCCTTCCCCACTGAATGTTCTGAGCTTCTCCCTCTGAACGCCTCTGTAGTGGCAACAGACCATTCCAGTATCAACCACTTGAGACTGTTGAGAGGACCTCCCTTCTTGTGCTTAACTCCTACCTGCCTTCCATTCAGGGTTCTTGTCACCAAGCCCATTGCCAACCCTAGGCATGCCTAGCCTCCATCAACAAAAAGCACTGATGGAGGACCTTCTGGACACTGGGCTTTGCCCACCTGGCCTCCTTTGCCTGAGATAGGGAAGTACTAGGACTGGGCTGATTTCAGTTAAAGGAAACTCTCACCTTCCTGGTTTTACCTGGTGTATCTATCTGCAGTCCCCCTGCTGTGGAATCTCCCACTAACTGCAGGCTGCTTGGGACATGGTGGGGAGGGTGGGTGAGACAGGGAGAGGGTGGGTGTGTCAGGACTGATATACGGACAATGGAAAAAGGGTCCAAATGGACTTTGAATTTGGATTTGTGCAACAAGCAACAGGAAGTATACATCCCCTATGCATAGCCTTGTAGCTATGTGATGCTGGGTCTGATGGAAGGAAAGAAATCCAAGAAAGACCCTCTGTGTGTGTGTTCATGTCTGGAGGGGTGGTCATGCGTCTCCTACTTCTAGACCAAAATAGCTCATCTCACCTGGTCGAAGAGGCAAGGGCCTGGCTAAGTTGGCTAAGCTGAGAAAACCCATCACACAACCCCACTCCGCTCTTATCCAGCACCCCAAGCATTGGTCTCTGGAGTTTCAGCCACTGGCATTGGGCCACTCTATGGAACCAATCATCATTGCCCTCCTCTGGCTTCACCAGACTTTCTACATGCTCTGCCTAGGCCAGTTGAGGATTTATTCATCATTTTGACAGGCAGGAAGCATTGATCCAGCAGAATTGGTTTAATAAAGAATCACCAGCAAACCATGATAGATTGAGTTTGTGGTTTGGAGTTCAGGGCTGGCTGTGATGGGCTGCATCTGGCATCTCATGTCCTGGGGGAGGAAGACTGGCTGCCTTTTCCAGGACTGGAGTGGGCTTGCTCTGAGAGACCACCATAACCTGGGCCTTGACTAGTAGTAAGCTTTTCTTGACTGCCTCTGCTTCTTGTCACCGTAGCACTCTCCCAACATGTGCCCTACCTACCTGCATGGCTCCTTCAATCTGTAAGGATTTATCTGTCCTCCCCTCTCTTCCTGTTCCCCATTGCCTTTTGAAAATTGTATTTATGGTTAAGGAAAGAGACCAGCACATGGAAACCCCAGAGGACATTGCTCTTCAGGCTCCTTCCTAAGGCTGGCTTGGCTCTTTGGTCCCAAGTGGGTTCTTCCTTCCACTCCACAGGCACCGTGTCCTAGAAGGCAAGGCTTGGGGTGGGAACCTGGAACAAACAAAGCATTGTATCTAAATAATTCTGGTTTTCCAAGAATAGAGAAATGGGGAGAAAGGGAGTTGGGCTCTGGGTGTTGGCCTGGATGTGTACATCTAGGTGTCTGTCTAGGTGGGTGTCTCAGGGCTGTGTGGATGAATGTGGGGATCTGCAGGGAAATCCTTATTCAGGATGTCAGTTTTGGGGTTTCTGCTGTGCCCCCAAAGCTAGCTCAGCCTTGAGAATGGGGGTTGGCAGAAACTTGTCCCTTCTCATTCCCCTACCCCTACTTTCCTGACCTGAAACTCCTCCCAAAGCCATGAGGAAGGGGAAAGAAGGGAAGGAAAGGCCTGAAGTGTCCATTCTATGGGACAGAAACAACGGGACACCAGGATGATGGCCTAGAATGTCCTAGGTATTGTCTAAGCTGATTTCCTGCTGCTGGTCCTGGAACCCAGTTACTGCTACTGCTTACTCACATCACCGCCCAACCCTGTCTACTTTGAGGCCCTGCTTGGGTTTTGAGCCTTCTTCGAGGCTCAGTTTTCCCATGTAGAAAATGGGAGTCCTGTTGCCTTTCTCCATGTCAACTGTGGCCACCACCTAAAGGTGAGAAGTTGTAGTGAGTCATCAGCAGACGGGTGATACTGTTGGGAACCATACCTCCCCACTGACCTTACTTCTTTCTTCCCTTGGTCTTGGGCAGAGCTCTGGTTAGCACAGTGGGCAGCTGGTCTAGCTGTGAAGCATGCCCCCCTCACAAGACTGGGGCCTGGTGCCCAGACTGTGGTGCTCCCAAGAGGCCTTGTACATAGAAATGCGCTGGGGCAAAGGGCTAGCCAGGACCCTTGTGCAACCTGGATAGAGAGGCCTGGTCCTCTCTGTGGCCAGGCTCTAGTTCCCTGGCCTGGTGGCAGCATGTGGGTCTGGGGACTGCCCTCTTCCCTGCTGGGCCTGCCCCTTCAGTCTGTGAGACATATGCCTTCAGTCTGTCAGGTAGCCTTCCTCACATAGGAAGCTCTCAACAGTGCTGGTCTGTTTACCTGTCCATCTGCCCTCCCCTCCCAGTCTTTAAGGCATTCCTGGGTCTTCTCTGGATCTTCTGGGTCACTGTGGCTACCATCCTCCTGCCCCTTCCCAGCCACCTCTTCACATTTGGTTGAAGCTGTATGTTTGTTATAATGCAGCTTCATGTCCTCCAACTCACCCAAGGATCTTGTTGAAATAGACTCTGATTTCAGTAGGTTGGGGGTGGGGTCTGAGATTCTGCACATCTGATCTGATAAGCTCCCAAGTGATGCTGCTGCCAACACTGCCCCAACCAGGACCAGGCTTGAAGTACTGAGTTTACAGCTCCTGTGCTTGTCTTGTGCTTAGCCTGCATTCCCTGAGGACAGAGCCTCTGTCTTCTCCCTTTGACCTCAAAGCCCTAGGCCTCCAGTACCAAGCTCAGAGTGGTGGGTAAGTGCTGTGACCTGGGTGCAGCCAAGCCACAAAGGTCTGCTGGCAAACTTGGGGGTGTGGAATTCATCGTCTGCTTCTCCTCCTTTGCTGCACTCCTGTTTGGACCTTGCTAGCACTGGATGCTGGCTTCTGGGGTAGGGGTAAACAGGGAGAGCCAGTTGGCCAGTGGACCCTTGTTAATCCATCTCATGTCACTACTTTCTCAGCTTCTTTCCCATCCAAAGGGCCAGAGGGCTGGTTCTGGCTGTGAGAGAGAGGATAGGGCATGTGGTGACTTCTGTGCTGCAGTGAGATTTCCTGAAAGAAGCATATGTTGTCTGAGAGAGAGTCCTGAGATGACAGGGCAGGGGAGCTGGTATGAGCCGGCTCTCACAGTGGCCAGCTAGGAGGAAGCAGAGGCACTTGAGAACAGCAGTTGCCTTAGCATTTTGAGCAGGGGCTTGGTCCAGTCTGATGTGCCCATCCCCTGCCCCAGGCTCTGCACAGTGGCCTCCCCTGTGAGTTGGCTTGCCTGTCACTTCTCCCTGCTCCCTTCCACCCTAGAATGCACCAGTCTCCACTCAGACAATAGGGCTGCCAAATGCCTTAGCAGCCCGAGTGGCCCTTGTGCCTGCTGTAAGAATGGCCACGGTGGGGGAATTCACCCAGAGCAGAAGATCCTGACCTAGTCCCCCTAGGGGATTGTCGCATAACTGCAGAGGCAGTAGCTCCAGCTTGGCTGGAGGGCTCTTACAAAGCTTCTGCTGCCAGTTGCTAATTAATAGAAGGGCCACTGAGGCCAGCCAGGCAGTCCTGCTCTGGCCCAGGGGATGCTGAAGAATCCATACTTCCCAGCCAGAGAGGGCCATGGGAGGGCAGGGGCATTGTCTTGGCTTCAGAAAGGATGTTTTCTGCCAGCCAGGCATCTTTCCTGAGAAAGCGTTGCCAGGGCCCTGGGAATCTGTGGTCCCAAGAGCCAGGAAGCTACTTGGAGACACACTCTACCATCAGCCACCTAGAACTGAGGCGGGAGGCAGCAGAGAGGTGGTGAACTCCATCACTGAGGGTGCTCACAGTAAGACCCAGAGAAGTACTTAGATCAGAGCTTGCCAGGCAGCATTCTGTGAACCAAATACACAGCAAGAAGTGCTCTGCTTGGCTTGCATGGTCTATTAACAAATCTGAGTCAACGTTTTAAAAGGGAAAGATGTAATATAAAAATATGGCTTGGAGGCTTCTTTTGAAAAAGTTGGACCTTCTGGTGGCTCTGGCTTCACATTCCCACACCATAGCCAGGAGACTGAAGAGAGTAGAGCCTGCTCCCTTTAAACTGGCTTTTGCTGTCCATTTTGACCAAGTCTGCAGTTGTCCCTAAGGTTGTCTAGTCACCTGATCCCAGTAGGTTTCTGAACGTATACTCCTGACTCAAAAGTCAGGTAGGTTCACAGACCATAGCCCCCAACCATGAGGCATCTCCCATGTGAGAGACTATACCGTGAGCTTTATATCTCTTGCTTGTACATTCTTCATAGTGACCCCCAAAATAGTTTTATTGTCTTCAATTTATAGATAAGCCTCTGATGGAGGGGGAGAAATTTGCTTCAAATCACATCACTGTGAAATATGAGATCTGGAATTTGACCCTGGTCTCTATTACTCTGAACTCATGCTTATCCCTACTCCTCTCCCTCCCTCCCTCCTCTTCTCACCCCCCTTCCCCTTTTTCTTCTTTGCTTAAAAGAAAAGTATATAATTATTTCGAGAGGATAGTCTTCTGAGAATTAAAGCACTGAGGAGGGGATCAGTAAGAGGGTGGTGTTGGTCGGTAGACATAGGAAATCTATCAGGTCTCAAAATCCTGGATCTGGAACAGATTTAGCAAGCCTTGTTCTAGAGAGCTTCTGTGTAGAATGGCTAGCAGAGAGTAGAGGAGGGGCAATGATTGGTCCAAGGTCACAGGAAGTTCATATCAAAAACTAAATCAAGGCAGGCATGGTGGCACATTCCTGTAATCCCAGTGGCTCAGGAGGCTGAGGCAGGAGGATCATAATTTCAAAGCCAGCCTCAGCAGCTTAGCAAGGCGCTAAGAAGTTAGTGAGACCCTGTCTCAAAATAAAAAAATAAAAATAAAAACAGGGGCTGGAACTGTGGCTCAGTGGTTATGGCACTTGCCTGGCGTGCGTGAGGACGCGGGTTTGAATCCCAGCACCACGTACACAACAAAGTGTTGGAGCAACAAAAGCCACATGAAAAACTAAATAAAATTGATTCTATCTCCCTCTCCCACCCTCCCTCTCTCTAAAATAAAATAAATAAATAAAATGAAAATGATCTTGGGATGTTGCTCAGTGTTTAAGTGCCCCTCAGTTCAATCACTGGAACAACAATTAAAAAACGAAATCATGTGTCTTCAAAGGTCTTAAAACTTAGGCCCCTCCCCAGGTTCCCACTCAGACAGTTCCCAGAGAAGACTTTTCCTGATTGGTTTTGTCACTTGAAGCTTCTTGTCATCCCAGCCTCATACCTGTTTTCTGGAGTAATAGTATTTTCAGGGTCCCATCATAATTTAGGCTTGGCTTGGGTATGTATATAGCCCAATGGGAGAGCACCTGCTTAGCACATGCAAGCCCTGAGTTCAATTCCAGCACTACAAAAATAGCAATTGTAATAATAATAATAATAATAATAATATTAATTCACACTCATTGCATTGATAAAGGGAGTCTTTCCATGTATGAAGATGTGGAGTCTGGTCGCTGAGCCATACTGCCTAAACCTCCATGCCTGGGGCTGCCACTGCTGGAGTGGCAAGCCAGGATGACTGCCCACCTGCTCCTTCCTTGGCGGGTGCTAATTTCCGTGGAGCCCACTGGGGTTTTAGAACCATATCTGGGTAGCACTAATGCTACCTATTCGTAGATGGGAATGATTGTGGCACAGAGGGTAGGGGGACACGTAATGGTATCTGTGTTTTATCTACCAGAGAAATATAGATGGCCACACTATATCCTTCAGAGAAAGGAAGATGTGGAATTAGTCTGTGGATTAGGACTCAGCAAGTGACTAGAATCTGGGCTTGTTCCGGGACTATGGTCAAAACTCATTCCCCTATGAAAATTGGGGCTCAATATATAACCAAGATATCAGGGCTTAATCTGAGACCATGGTTTGGGCTCAGACTGTGACTGCGATTAGGGTTTAGTCTGTGACTAGGGTCAGGACTCAGTTTATGACCAGAATCAGAGGTCAGTCATGACTTGGGTCAGGGTTCAGTCTGTGACCAAGAAAAGGCTTGGTCCAGGGTCAGGGACTAAAGTCCTTAAAGCCTTTGAATCAATCTCAGCACCCTCCCTGAGGCCCCAATGTTTGGGGCAAGGTGGGCCTATTGCGTCTTCACGGTCCTGTGCCTACCCCTTTGGGAAGCCCTCCCGGCATTCCCTAAGCTCCCATACTCCATGGTGTCTGAGCCAGCTACCTCTGGTCCTCTCTGGAAGGTAAAGTACAAATTATAAATAACAGTGCCACTGCGTGGCTGACACCGGAACCACCAAATCTCACATGTGACCACTCCTGACCCCACTCTGCTTTTTTACTGTTGGCGCTGGTGTCTGGTATTCCTAACCAGGCAGCAAACTCAAGGCACCTGCAGAACAGTACTCAGAGCTGGGGACACAAGGCATACCAGCTTGATACAGGGACTCCCTTTGCCCTGCGGCACCCCCAGCTCTGGGCTACCACAAATTGCAGAGCAAGCAGCAGGGCTTCCAGGTCTGATCACCGCAGCTGCGGGGGCCTGATAATTGGCTGCTGATGATTTTGTGTCTGTCTAAGCATTTACCCATGTGGGAGGATGTGTTATGTCTGCGTGAACGAGGCTTTCAGAAATTAATATGTAATGGGGCTGACTTAGGCATTGTTTTCTGGGCTTGGGGAGGAGCAAGCAAAGGGGGTCATGCCCTAAGGAGACCGCATAGACCATTCCAACACTATTTTTTTCTGTTATGAGGGATGAGGCTCACTATCCACCGGCAAAAGAGGAGGGTAGGGTTTTAACTCCTCTTGTGGAGCCCAGGTCTGGTTTGGGAGAGGGCAGACAAATGATAGATCAGTGTGAATTGATGGTCAGGGAAGGCTTCCCCGAGAAAGTGGATCCAGCCTGGTTCTGAAGGAGAGAGAGAACCATTCTGCGCACTTTCTTAGAAGTGGGTGTCAGGGAGTTTGGGCTAACAGGCCACTTGGTTGGGTGAGTGTTGGAAGGCACCGAGGGCAGATTATACTGAACCATCTCTGTGAATCTGTACTCCTTACGCTCTGTCCTTTACCCAGAGGGTTCTATCCCTGCAGTCTGGTCTGCCGGCAGTGCTGTCTGAGGATGCATGCATGTGCACCTTGGTTTTTGCAGCCTAAGGGAGCTCCCAGGCCCCAGCCCCAGGTGTGCAGCCGTGGAGAAGGCTCCCTTCTCTTGCCCTTGTAGGCCTGAGAGGCAGGTGTTGCTGCTTCCATAGTGTCACTGAGTGTGTGGCCCAGAGCCCAGAAGTAATTACCCTGCAGTTCCCATTGAAGGCTGGAGCAACCCTTGTCAGTGATTAACAGGAGTCTTGGCCACTGGAGTCCCTAGCCATAGGCTTCTCCCACCTGCAGTTTGTCAGAGAATGTGAGGCATCTGTGCCCTTCCTCAGGGACAGGAGGACCCTGAGTTACACTGATCTCATTGATACCATTAGCACCTTTTAGAAGGTCCAACAGAGAAGCTTCTGCAGACAGAAGCTGGGCTACAGTATTGTAGCCCAGGGGTTGGCCCACCTTGAGCCCTGGGGCCTCTCATCCTGAACTTGTCCAGCTTGTGGCAACCCACTCCTTCTACTCAGAGTTTTCCCCTCTGACCCTCATCCTATTCTGCCGTGTGACTTCAGCACACTCTTTTCCTCTCTCAGTGTCCTGGGTCAGGGATCAGTCTGAGGCTGAAAAGAGAGCAGAGCTAATTGGACAAACAGGTATTGAATGTGTAATCCTGACCCCATTAGTGCAAATTGAGCTAGCAGGGCAGGGGCAGTGCTGCTGACCAGTAGAGCTAATAAGAATCTCCTTCCTCTTGCCAAGGATTCTGCTGAGGCCCAGCCAGGCATGACCTGGGAGTTACACAACCTCTGTGGTCCTGCAGCAGATGATGGATCCCTTACCTATGGGCATCTTTCTGCTGAGGTTTGCCAGCCCATAGACTTGGGGAATCAGGTGGAGTCTCCATGGCACCACCCTGTTATATCATGACCCCTGTGGAGTGGCAATTAGACTTTCTTTATTCCCTGGGCATACTATCCAAGGATTAACAGGTCAGGAAACTAATGAAAATGAGCCAAAATGTTGCATTTCTGCAAAGAGCCCCACCTGTGTCCTCCCAGCTCCTAGGAGTTGATTCCTAGGAGCAGTCATGACCTCCTGGATCTCAGACCTGGCCTCAGAACAGTTCAAAGCTGAGCACCCATGGAGACCATAGATCACAGCGGACCATCAGGACTGTCCACTATGGGATAGGCAAAGGAAAGAAATGAGAAAGGCTGTTCCTCCTGCTCCAGAGACTTTGGGCAGGCAGCTTCTGGGGATAGGGCAGAGGGGACAAGCCTATGAGTCAGAAGTCAGTCTTGTGGTCTTAGCTGAGGCTTCACTTCCCTGGACATTGCTTTCCCTATCTGAAAATGGTACTGGAGAGGGGTTGGGATATCCCAAAGCTTAAATTGGCAGTTACTGCAGAGTTCCCTGGGGGGCTTTATATAACCATGGTGCCTGGGCCTTCCCGAGTGAGGGAAGCAATTTTGGGAAGCACCCAGGTAATTTTGTCTCTCTCACTTAGGGAGCCTATGAACTGAGGCATCTCTAGGCCCTTTCTGTGTCAAAGTCTGGCTCCATCCATACTTGCCTCAGTCTTTCAGTGGCTCCCCAGAGCTGGGTGTAAAATTGTGGCTTCTCCGCATAACATCCAAACCCATCGGTGACAGGCCTACCTCTCCAAGGAGCTGTTCCCTGTTTTTCCCATGCAGGTTGTTAGGAATCAGAATCATAAAAATCTGGGGCCGGGAGGGACCTCAGGGAAAATGGCCCTTGCTCAGCGGCACAGAGACACATCCGGCTTCATATCCTCAGAGTCCATGTGCTCCCAGGGGATCTTCATTGCTTGACTGGCCCTCAACCTCAGGGGCTGTATAGAGCGGTCTTTAGCTTCCCTCTATGGGGCAGCCCTTCCACAGCTTCCCATCAGCCCTTCTATGACCAGGGCTGACTGGCCTTAGGATGTTCTGCCCCAAATCCATCCTAATGCCATCCTCCTTTCTCACCCTGGTGGCATCTTCCAGCATGAGCAGGTGAGCACTCCTACCTCATTTCCCCAGAGTTGTGCTCACATACTACTCCACAACAATATTCTATTTTTGTTCCATTTGCCTGAGTGGTAGAACACAAGGTTCCTGGGGGAGTGGTGTTTGAGCCTCCTTTGAATCTTCTAAGATGAGCTGAGAAGATCTCCAACTGCTGGTCTTCTCCCCAATTTTCCCCAGATGGTCTTGTCAGCTGGGTGAAGCACAGAGGGGTGAGGCCATTAGCCTGAGGGAGCACAGCATCTTGGCAGCTTGGAGCATTGTAGAGCAGAGCAGATGTCTCCTGCTGTGCAGTTTGGGAGTGTGTGTGTGCACTTGCATATGCACTCTCTCCCATAGGTACATGTACACTAGTGTAAAACTGTGTTTGTAGACTTAGGGGCTCCAGAGGGTTCAGTCCATCAGTGAAGGATTATTACTTTGAAGTGTTCCTTTGGCTAGCTGTGCTGTCGATATAGTGCAGTCACAATCTTTTCCTCAAGGAACGCTTCTACAACTTCCAGGGGTCCTCATGGTCCTCAGAAGAGCCCTGACTTCTCAGTCTGCTATGCAGAATTTCCCCCACCTTCTCCTCAGACCCATGTCAGATGGGTGGGGGAGTCTCAAGTTCTCTGAGGGGCTGCCTTCCCTTAGCAGCTTTGCATCTACTCAGCTACCCCTGCTGGCCTCTGCTCCATGCTGTCTTCTGTTCCTCCAGCCACATTCTCAAGCCTGGTGAATTTCTCCTCCGGTCATCCTCAGCCTATGGAATGCACAACCAGACAAGCTCCTCATCCCATTCCCCAGCACAGGGCCCCATCTCCCATAGTGATGGCCTGGGTCATCAGCTCCTTTGTAGAATGGGTCTGCCCTTCTTCTAGACAAAGAGGTGCTTGAGGTGGGTCCAGTCCATGCCTCTTGGAATCCCAATATACCTCAGTCCTGGCTCTGCATCTTTTGCCACAAAAATAGCTAAGATGATGATGATGATGGCTAGCATGTTCTAAGTATTTACACTATATAGCATGTTAGAAATACCATCTCATTTAATTCTTCCAGAATCCTGTGACGTGGGGATTAATGGTCTCATTTTGCACCTGAGAAAATAGGCTCAGAGAAATTAAGTGATTTTTCTCAAGGCTGTACAGAGGTAGTTAAATTCCAGAGCCGCCTAGGCCATTACTGTGGAGCTTGCTGGCAATGCACACCTACTGAAGCTCTTAGGAGGATCCCCGGGTGTTTGGGTTTGCATTATAGTTCAAGAGGCACTATGCTGTGTGAAGGAAGGGTCACAGACATGGAAGGGAAGCCCTCAGACAGCTCACTTTCTCCCAGGTGAGTGAGTGACTGAGATGACTGAGATTGGCCCTCAATGTATAATGAGAGGCTGGGACATCAGCCCAGGCCAGGGAGTAGCTAAAGAGTCAGGGGGAAAAGGATCATTTGGTGTTTAAAAAAAACATAAAACATATTTTGTTTCTCAAGAGCACTATAATCATAGAAAAATTAGAAAATAAAGGTATACTAAAATCCAAACACCCCCCTCCCCACCCCCATGAACCAAGTGCTAGGTGTCCTTCGCTTTAAGTCTAACTGTATCTGAGGCAGCCTCCGGCAGCCCAGGGAGAAGCTACCTGGGAGCCCTGTGATTCTGAGTCAGAGATTTTGAGGTGGGTTAAAAATAGAGCCCTAGTGGCCAGGCAGTGGTGGGAGGAAGAAAGCAATTCATCTATTGTAGTGGAGAGACCCTGGGGTCAGTGAGGGGAGGCTGGGCAGGAAGGAGGCAGTGGGGGGGTATATTTCCCTCCAGAGAACTAAACTGCCAGGCCTAGCCTGGCCCAAAAAGGTTGTGGAAGGTAGATATTTCAACTCAGAGAGGTGGGGAAAGCTAAAACATAAGTCCCAGGCTGGAGGCTTGGAGGACTTCTGCTTACCTGGGCAGCAGCCCAGAGCTCCTGGGAGGATAGGGTGATGAGGTGGGTAGGGGAATGAGTGTGTGTGGATGTATTCTGTCTCCAGTGAACTGTGCAGGTCAGGCTGGAAATTGTCTTAGTCTTGATTTGTAATCTTTAGGGAGCTTAAAAGGAAAGGTGATGGGAAAGGATCAATAGACTAGGAGAAATTGAAGAGTCAGATACGAGAGGGAATGGTATCAAGCAGTCAGGTGGAAGGGTTACTGATTCCCTTGGGACTGGAAGGAAAGGAAGAAGATGAGGATGACAGATACACAACCAAGTAGAGCTTGGTGGTGGAAAGAGGAAGGAGACATTCTGGTGGCTTCTCTTTTCTCTGTGGAGTACAAGGTAACATCATGAACTGATGGTGAAGGGGAACATGGCAGTCTCAGAGCCTTGAGGTGAGAGACGGTCATTTGGAATAGCTGCTCTGGAGAATGGGTAGGGACGTTGGGAGGCAGAACCAGCAGAGTTGAAGGCCCAACTCTGTAGGAAACCATGATGAGAACACAGACACAGAACTGAAGGAACTTGGGTATTTAGTAGAACTGGCTGAGGTTGTGGAATTTTCTACAGAAGTTCCATGCAAACATGAAACGGGTTGATGGTGACCCTGGTCTAGAGTTCTGCCTTTTGTGAAGAGGGTTCCAGAAAGTTGGGGCATGGGAATTAAGGGTTAGAGAAGTGGATGAACTGAACTGTTTGCTATGTCTGGGGTGGGAAGATTATGAGTGAGGAGGTAGGCGCTCTCTTTTTGTTAGGATCTGAGGAGTCAGCAGTGTATGGGCTCCTGGGACACTAAGGGCTTGGAGGAAAAGAGGTTGGAGGGGTTGGCTCATCTGAGATTGCAGAGATGGAGCAATGGGTGATGTGGTCTAGGATGTGCAGCTGGGATAGATGACTGACATGGAGTTGTTAGAGTCAGGGCTTCCAGCTCCCAAGAGCCAGGGGTTGTTGGCAGTGATGATATGGAGTAGGAGTCACTTGGGGTGATGGCAGAATTTGGTGTGGAACAGAAGGTTGCAAACCAGGTGTCAGCATTGCAATAGTCCCTGAGGGTAGCAGATGGATGCTGGAAGGATGGCCAGCAGATGACAGGATGCCCAAAGGACCTTATAGACATTTCTACCATGGCAGGAAGTGGCATCAGCAGGGAGAAGGGATGATGCTGACTCACCCCTGACCTTGACTTATGAGGGATTTGGGAGAGTGATGATGCAATTAAGGTTCACTAATGGGGAACTCCAAGGGGTTAGGGAGTGAAGAAGTTGAGATGAAGGTGCCTGGACGAGAAGAGGTTTGGGAAGGATAGGAGAAGTAAATATAGGCACAGAGATGGGGAGTAATTAAATATCACTAGCCAGATTTATATTTCTGTAATGTGTGGTTAGAAAGTAGGACTCTGGGGGCTGGAGCTGTGGCTCAACGGTTACAGCACTTGCCTGGCAGGTGCAAGAACCTGGGTTTGAACCCCAGCACCACACACACAACTAAGTGTTAGAGCAATGAAAACCACATGAAAAACTAAATAAAATTGATTCTCATTTTCTCTCTGTCTCATACTGTTCCTCTTTCTTTAAAAAATTAAAAAAAGGAAAGTGGGACTCTGTAATCTGGATACTTGCATTTGAATTCTTTATGTGTGTGTGTGTGTGTGTGTGTGTGTGTGTGTGTGTATGTGTGTATGTGTGTGTGTGAGAGAGAGAGAGAGAGAGAGAGGGAATATCATTTTTATTTATTTTTTTCATTTGGCCTTTGTTTCTCTGACACTTAGTTATGTATGTGGTGCTGGGGTTTGAACCCAGATCCTCGTGCATGCCAGGCAAGCACTCCAACCACTGAGCCACCACTGCACCCCCTTGCATTTGAATTCTTGATCTACCAGGTACAGCAAAGTTCTCAACTTCATGTGCCTCAGTCTCCTCATCTATAAAATGAGCATATTTGTAATGACTGCTTCATAGGATTTTTTAGGTTTGAATAAAGTAATACAAATAAGGTACTAAGATTAGTACCTGGCCGATAGTGAGCGCCTAGCAAATCTTGACTGCTGCCCTCTTCCATTTTCGTTCTTTATTATCACTTTGGGCAGCATCTTTGCTAGTCCTGAGGAATAGATTGCAAGTGGAATCTCCCAGCCCCCATACCTTTCTCAGACAAGAAGACTCCTGGGTTATTAGGATCTATGATGGGGCAGGCTGGAATGAGGGTCAGATGGTACCTGATGAAAGGGCGGGTGTGACATTTGCTAACATAAAGTACAAGCCCAAGGCAGGGATCATGGTTAGCAAACCTCACAAAGGAAGAGGTCATTGGGCCTTGAATGAAGACAGAGATTTCAAAAGATGGCAGTTTTCAGAAAGAGAACCAGGATGTGGATGGGGATGGGAAAAGATAAAGCAGACAGTATGTGAGTTGGAGGGGAAAGGGGTTGGAGACCAGGAGGGATGCTCCAGGTGAGAAGCAGGAAGGAATAGATATGGGATAGAGCAGTCAAAGGTGATTCGGAAATCATGGAAGAAACAAGGTGAGACTTGGTAGCTTCTTGGGGAACTTGTTGGGATGGGTGGGAGGTAAAAGAAGGTAGTGGGGGGAGGTGACTGTGAGATTTGGGGCCCAGGTGATTGTAATGGAGATTGTGCCATTTAGCTTTGAGGAGAACAATACTGAGTTCAGCTATATTGACAGCAGGCCCTCCAGGTGGACACATTTTGCAGGCAGGTGGGAATGCAAGTCTGGTGGTAGGAGTAGTGTCTGAATGGGATCTGTCTGCACAGTGGGAGCAGGAAAAGATGGGCACTGGGTGTGCTGCTCATGCAGAAGAAAGCATGGAGACCCATGGGATCTCCTCACCACTCACCTGGGCCTCCAGGTCTTCTAACCAGGACTCCTGTCAGCTTAAAGAGCCCTGGGATAAGGAAGGTCCTCTGGCTTTGGAGAGAACAAGGTCTTGGATTCAGGCATTTACCAGATCCAGCATGTTTGAGCCTGGCTGTCCATTGCTTCCTTATCAGGGCATGACATTGCCCCTGTGGTTGCATAACTTGAATTGTGGGACTTATTCATAAGTGATTCTAGGGGCAGAGGGTTGCTGGGGAGCACTGGGTATCTATGTCAAGGATTTGGAAGTGCTACTATTCCTCCCTCTGTGGGTCTAAGTTTTCCATTCTACAGAATGGGTGCAAATGTGCCCAGCACTTGAGAGGTGCACTGCTGCCCCACCCAGGAAGTACCTCCAAAGGCCCCAGCATCATGAAGATAGGTCCCCTTGCATTCTCTTTGAAGCCCCAAACTCTCCTGTCTCTGTAGCAGAGGCTTCACCTGCTGTGTTGGAAAATGTGCCAGAAAGGCTGGTCTGCCTCTCACCTTCCACCGAGGTCCCTAAAACCCTAACAGCTCAGAATCTAGAGTCCCACAGATCTCTCTGAATCTTGCTTCTGTTCCTCATTAGTTGTGTGGTCTTTGGCAAAGGCTTCTCTTTGAGCCTCAGTGTCATGGATATATAAAATGTAATAGCAGCCATAGTGCTGGTATAAGGTTAAAATGAAGGTATTCACAGAAAGCTCAAAGTAAGTGCTTGATACATGTGCAACATTTTGGGGTCTTTATGAATAAAGGCTTTTTTTGTCACTAAGGAGTCCCCAATGAAAAAGCCCAGGCACATTCAGGAATCACTTGGGATGCTTATGACCACAAGGTTGGGAATGAAGAGGGACCAGGGAGCTGAGGATGCCAGTGGGAAGGCTCTTGCCAAGTTTCCCTGGCTAGACCTGCAGATCAAGGCTGGCAGGCGTGACGGGCGCTGTCCGTGGTGCTGAACACAATTCTTGGCCCTGTCCTGGCCAGGCTTTCAAAGATCTGTGCAACCATCTGGCAAAGAGCAAGGAAGGGTAGTCCACAAGGCCAAGGGCAGCTTCCAAAGCCTCTGTCACCATTCATGAACACTTTACTGGCATCACCTTTCTAGGCCACCAGGAGCCCACCCTTTCAGATGCCTGGGCTTCATGGAATGGTTTCTTACCTCACTGTCCAAAACTTGTCTTCTACTCAAGCCTGTCCTCTGATGGGATCACAAGTTTTCACGAGTATCTGGATGCCAGGGTAAATAGATTCTCTTACCTTATTAGTCAGGTATTGTGGCTCCTGACTTCTGCTGCTGACTTTCCTGAGTTCATTATAGGTTCCTATCCAATCCCATTCCCAAGAGATGTTTTGCTTTGGCTCCTTTCTGAAAAGTTTAACCCCTACTACTTCTCTCACCTCTTTCCTGCAAATGTTAGCTTTAATTATTTGTTTACTCACATAATAATACAGGGCATAGGTCAAAACATTTTGCAGATAATTTTACAAAACATTTTACAATCAATTTCATTCTTTGAACAATTTTGCTAGTTAGGTACTATGATTATCTCCATTGAGTAGATGAGCAAACTGAGGCCAAAAGAGGGTGAGTGACTTGGAGTAAATGATGGAGTAGGAATGGAACCCATGTTGGCTGGTCCCAGAGCCTATTCTTCCCACTGGATTGTGCCGCCTTCAAGCAACTCCTTGATGCTCCCAGACAGTAGTTTGTGGCGAAGAATGCTCTGGTATTCCGACCCCAGCCCAGACCAGGCACTAGAAATATCTTGAGGATCTGGAAACGCAAGATTGAAACAATTAGTCAGAATGTAAGGAAATGGGTGTTTTTGCTTCACGTAATTTGGTTTTATGAAGACCACTAAATGCAAACATTCTCCTGTTAATTACTGTCTTGAATTTGGTCTGTAATTGAGGGAACTAGAGTTGGGGGGAGTGCAGAAACCCGCTGGAGTGGCAGGCCTGCCCGAGTCAGCATTCCTAGCCGCCTCGCACACCCAATCTGTTAATTTTAGAAACTCCTCTAGCCTGGGTATATTATTAGCTTATGTACAGAGGGCCACATGGCCCTCAACAGCTTCTCTGTGCCACAATTTTTTGTTTTGTTTTGTTTGCTTTTCCCCAAGAGATTAAATGAAAAGGAATGATGGTGGTGTGTATGCAGGGGTGTTAGCATACTGTGTGTGTGAATGGGGATACCTGGATGTGGCTTGTAATGAATGTATGCAGCTGTCTTTGAGTGATGTGTGTGCATCTGGGCACAGCTCAAGAACGCCCCATAGGAACTGAAACCATTCTCCCCAACAGCTCATTAGTAGACGTGCTATGTTCTTTGCAGGAGGGTGTGACTGGGTTCTCCCAGCAGGCATAGGGGCATCAGGGCTGGAGAAGGGGCTGAGTAGGGAAGGAGCCAAAATTAACATCTTGGCACCAGCCTTAGAATGAGGTCTTAGTCCCTATGAGGTTCTGAAGAGCTTGACTTTCAAAGGAGCTGCTGGAAGCTGCCTCTCTGGAAGCAGCTCTTCCCTGAGCTGTGTGATGTGGGACAGCACTCTCGCCCACCTTCAGAGAGGCAGGCCCTGCCCTCTTCTTGACTCATAGCACCATTTTGAGTCTGGAAAAGAAAACAATTTGCTGTGAAGTAATTTCTCTGCCAACCTGGAACTCTTAGGGCAGGGGCTCTTCACTTTCAGAGGGGATCTTTTAAGACTTCAAGAGAGCTTGTCTTTCTCCTACTTCCTTCCTTCTAAGTTCCCTACAGTAGAGAGTGAAAGATGGCTAAATGGTTATTTATCTTGGGAGAAAGCATGCTTATTTCTGTCTGACTTAATACCTTTATCTGTCACTGTGTGACTGTCTAAATTAATGGTAGAGGAAACAACTCTGAAGTGTAAGTTCTCAGTTTTGGGACCAGCCTTGAAATGACTAATGCTTGGGCAGGATCTTTGGAATGATTGGCCATACCTTCTAGATATGGGGTCTGTGCCTACCTGTGCTGTCTCCACACTCCAGAAAGCCTCCTGCCGGGCTGGCCCAGTAGAATGATCACACAACACAGATCTGTGAGTTGACTTTATACATCCTCAAGTTGCTCTCAGAGGCTTTGCCCTGAAGATCCCTTTTACCTCCATATTTGGAGGCCTTAGGGAAATGATGCTGGAAGCCCTGGACTGGTCTCCCTTGATTTCACTGAGTGGTATACCTCAGTGGTGCCTGAAATCCCACCATCGACACTGCCTGCTTTGATGCTACCCCTGCCCCTCCACACTCCCATGTTAGGATGCAAACCTATGAAGAACTAAAGGGGACCACCAGAGAGTCAGTGAGGGAGAAGGCCAGAACAGAATTATAGGATTCATTGCACCATAAGGAAACTGAGGCCGGGAGTAGGGAGGGTACCTGCTGCATATCACTTAGTATATCAGCAGTGTAATCAAGGCTGGAACTGAGACCTGGGCTTCCCAGGCACTGCTATGTCTGGACTTCCCCTGCTCTCTGGTCTCTCTATGTGGCATATCTGCCCGATGACCTGTCTCAAGCCACAGCTAATCCTCAGGGAGGATGGGCAGCCTGACCTGAGCCTGGGGTGGCTGCTGGGAGCCACTCTTGTCATTAAAACAACCTCTCACTTTTCTCTGGGTGTCATAGTTTGACTTGCTTTTCAACCTGATTCTCACTGTGGGGATGGGGATAGGTGTAGGAGGCTTGTCACCTGCAGAGCTTACGGGACATGGAGAAGAGTATTCTTAGTGAATGAAGAGCCTATTTCTGTGTTATTTCCTATGTCTGTGGCCTCCACATCTTGCCCTGGTATCCATGTGCTTACCTCCCTGAGAGTCTTGGAACTTCCCAGGACTTCTTTCTCTCCCATCTGCTCTCCCTTGGAGCTTCCTCTCTTAGTGTATAATTTGTCCTTTCTCTCCTTCTGGTGATTGACACCCTGTGTCTCTGGGCAGATTTTACTGGGACCTGACCATGCTGTTGCTGATGGTGGGAAATCTGATCATCATTCCTGTGGGCATCACCTTCTTCAAGGATGAGAACACCACACCCTGGATCGTCTTCAACGTGGTATCAGATACATTTTTCCTCATCGACTTGGTCCTCAACTTCCGCACAGGGATTGTGGTGGAGGACAACACTGAGATCATCCTGGACCCACAGAGGATTAAGATGAAGTACCTAAAAAGCTGGTTTGTGGTGGATTTCATCTCCTCCATTCCTGTAGACTACATCTTCCTCATTGTGGAGACGCGCATTGACTCAGAGGTCTATAAGACTGCCCGGGCCCTGCGAATTGTCCGCTTTACCAAAATCCTCAGCCTCCTGCGCCTCTTGCGTCTCTCCCGCCTCATTCGATACATTCACCAGTGGGAAGAGGTGAGTGGTCAGACCAAATCTCCTAGGATAAAGGGATATTTTCCCAGGAGGAGAGAAGAGCCATCAGGTAATCTCAGATAGTTGGACTGAACTGTCAGATTATAGAAGGCATGCCTGCTCCAAGAAGACAAATATTAGTAATTTCTTAGCCTCTTATCAAGTGTTAGAAACTACACAAAGCACTCCACACACAGTATCCCATTGAAGTCTATAACAACCATAAAGTGTACCATATAGGTTATATAGATACTCATTTTTCATGTGAAGAAACCAAGAGACCAAGAGAGATTAAATGATTTACACAAGGTCAAATACCTGATAATTGGTGAACTTGGAACATGGAGCTGACTGCCCTGCTAATGACTACACTATATTGTAAGGGTTGTAAATTCATAAACCTTTGGGGCGTGGCAGGGAATGTGAATGGGTGAAAAAGGCTAGTGGGGACAGTAGTGAGTGTGATGGACTTGGGTGAACTGAAGAACATATCTTCCTTCTGTATTGGGCGGCCTCTACTTGGTTCTAACTAATTGCTGCCGCATAGGAATAGGCCAAGGGTTGCTAGATCTACAGCTATATCATGAGAAACAGAAATATGGATTTTTGTATAAGCTTTGTTGACATCTATCTTAGATTGGGCTCTTTTGGAGTAGACCCTCAGAGGAGGATTGCATGAAAGTGACTTTTGGGGAAGCATTCCCAGGAAAACCTGACAGGGCAGTGGGAAGGAGGGACAGGAAAAGGTACAAAGCCAAGTAAGTGTGGGACACCAAGCAGAGTTCCATGAAAGGTGACTTTGATTCAAACTCATGAGGCGCTCTGGGGACAGTGAACAACAAACCTTGAAGTTGTCACAATCACAGAAAAGAGTTGGAGTGTTTATGTCCCCTTACCTGTCAGTCAGTGTTTTGGGGCACTCCCAACCCTCAGTGCAAGCAGCCACAGCAGCTTCCAGCAATCTGGGCCAGGCTTCTGATATAGACACAGGTGTTCCCTTAGGAAATAAAAGCACCCGGGGAGCCTGGAGTCCTGTGCACAATCACTGTAAAGGGATTCTAGGGACTATGGGAATTGGCTGCAGCAACTAAATAAAAAATTGTAAATGAACAACCCTAACTCATCCATGAGTTGAAGCAGTTATCTGTAGGAGGGAAAGAAGGATTAGGGCCTTAGGGAAGAAGCTTGGGTGACTTCGCTGGACACTTCAGTCTGTATTTGCCACCCACTCATGTTACTTGTTTTGGCAGCATCAGCAGTCAGGCTAGCTTGGGGGTACCTGGAGTTGTGGGGTGTCATGCTTTGTGAGACACCCACCTTGGCATGTGGAGTGGGCTATGCTGGGGTACATTTCTTGCTGTTTCTCATGGCTGGTTTCCTGGCCTCCAGGACCCCTGCTCTATTGTATGGAAAGATCCATGATCAGGATATAAAGTCCCCTGCCTCCCACCCTCCACAGCAGCCTGGGCCCTGGCTCGCAGCATCTGTGGCTGATGGTTGAGGCACTGGCAGATTCAGGTCAGAGGTGTCATGAACACACGTGCAGTGGAGAAGTGCCTACACCAGCTTGGCAGAATCGCTCAGTGGCGGAAATTCTCTTTGGCTTGTAAAATTTGCATTATTCTTGCTGACAAAGAAGAGCAATGACTTGCCCAAGGTCATGCAGTAGACCTCTGGCAGAACTGGGGCAGAATCCAGTTCGCTCTCTGTGCTCCCAGCAGAGTGGCGTTCTCTGCCTGGTGTAATGGAATGCTCATGGGCTTTGGAGCTAGAATGACACATTTGAGACCCAAGTTAAAATGCCAGCTCCAAATCTCCTAGCTGTGTGACCTTGGTGTCACCTTGCCTCTCTGAGCTTCATTCTCTTTATCTGCAAACCTGTGTGAGGAATTTCCTGATGGTTGTAGAGGCCTTCATGTGAATCCTGGTGCAGAAGAGCCATTTAATAAATGCTCCTCTCCAACCTGTCATCTTACTAATATTTCATTGGTTCCTCACAGATAGCTGGAAAGACAGGGCAGAATTTATCACCCCTATTTGTCAGAAAAGAAATTGAAGATGAGAAAGATCTGTTGCTCCAGAGGTGGTATTTTTTTTTTTTTGTATAGAAAGAGAGAATCAATTTTATTTATTTTTTCACGTGGCTTTCATTGCTCAGACACTTTGTTGTGCTTGTGCTGGGGTTTGAACTTGCGTACTCACACAGACCAGGCAGGCGCCATAACCACTGAGCCACCGCTCCAGCCCAGAGGTGGTATTTTTGAACAAGGTCTTCTGTTCCCTGATTCTATGACTTTGACTCTACTAACCTTGCCTCTGATGGCTGGGTTGCAGCCCCAGTGAGTGATTGATTCTATTCATTGCAGCAGGCCCTTGCTGAACATCCACCTGTGCTCTGTCCTGGCTTAGGCACTGGGGACCAGAGGAGTAGGAACAACTCCCAGCTAAGATCATAAAGGCAGGCAGTGTGGTGCTTCATGGGGTGGGGAGGCAGGAGGAGTTCTGCATGTCAGGTTGTGTTGGTGGTACCCATGGAACATCTAGGTGCAGAGAGATGTTGCCACGTGGGTCTGAGCTCCAGGTTGAGAAGGGACAGTACCTGTTGAATGGGTGGCTGGAAGGAAGGCTAGAGGCATATTTCCCAGAGTATGCCTCCTGGTTTCTGTTCCAGGTGGAAATGGTTCCCTCAAACCCTGAGAAAACCTTAACCTTCTATCGGTCTTGGACCCAGGCCTAGACTCTCATTAAAAACAGAGATGTGGTAGTTCTTTCTCTTTTCTGACACCAGCTTGTGTCTCTAGACTCTAGCACCCCTGGGGGCTGAGCTTGCTCCCCACTTAAGCTGGGCCTTAAGAGGGGTTGCCCTGTTTGGTGGGAGTTAGGAGAGTTGCCAGTGGCTGGCCAATGGCTGGGCAGGGTGGATTGGGGTTTCCTAGCTGGCCTCAGCTTCCTGTCTCCAGGTCCTTTATAGTCTATCCTGGTCTTGGTACTTCTTCCAGCCTTGACTGGCCTGGGACAGAGCTAAGCTCTTCTTTATTGTCACTACACTGTACATTCTGGGAGCTCAGGCCCAGGGTTACTGTCCTTATCTGCCCCTCTGGCCTGGCTACCTTCTGGGTTACCCAAAATTGATCTAGCAAGCTCCAGTCCTGCCCTTTCCTTGGGGGTGGTAGAGGGCCTAGGAAGCCTCAGGCCAGGTCTCTGAACTGTACATTACCACCCAATCTTGTGGGCAGGAAAAGAGATCCCAGGAGGCCAAATGGATGACTCCCTGCTCCCTTCACATTCACCCTTATCTCTCCTACCAGCTGGGGAGGAAATTGCTTTGAGCTAGTTTCCACCAGGCACACAGTTCGCCAAGGGCTCCCACTGGACCCCTGGGATTAGACTGGGGTTTCCCAGCTGGCCTCAGCATCCTGTCTCCAGGTCCTTTATAGCCTATCTGTGAAGAACCTTTGAGGCCCAAAATCTGCAGGAGACCCAGGGAGGGACATATATGGTAGAGAAATCACTGTTCTATCTCCTCTTCAAGTCCTCGTGTGAATCTCTTTCTTTCTTTGGGTCTCAGTTTCCCCAGCTCTCAGGGAAGTGCTGGCTGTGGCTCCCTAAGGCTTAGTGCCCAGCTCCAGTGTCTCTTGGTGAGAGTAGTGTTAGCTGATCCTGAGCACATGGTTGTGACATGGATCTAGAGGAATCCGCAGGGTGGGGAATGGGAAGCCTGTATCTCACAGACTATGGGAGGTTACGAAAGGTGAAGCCATGGAGTGATGAAGCTTCTGATCCTCAGGCTTCAGTTATCTCCTTGAGCTGGTCCTAGCTCTGCAGCCTGTGTGATTTCCTAAGTATTGGTGGCAGGTGGATGGAGTGCTTTAGGGCAGGTGCAGGCCACCCTCAGAGGGAATGCAGCCTCTGCTTCTGTCCTGGGTGATCTAGGTCAGCAGCCTCCCTCCCAAGCCTCTCCCAGCCAGCCTCTCCGCTCCCTCTGAGGTGCGAGCTTGTTACAGGCATGCAAGCTATTGTTAGAAACCTTGGTCACCCCCCTTTGGATATTCCCATGCAGGGCCCAGTACTCCAGTGACCCATCCCAGAAGCCTCTTCTCTCCCTTGGCAACCTGGAATGGCAGAAAGAGGGCTGAAGGCTGTGTGGCCTCTGACAAGTCCCTGCCTCTGTGGGCCGTGAGTTCTCCATCTTTCTGACTTAAGTGGTTGGGGATGACGTGGAGCTGGGACCTGCCCACCCTGCTGGCCCCAGAAAGGGACCCAGCATGACCCACAGTCCAGCTGCTGCTCAGGATACCCTTGCTTAGGGTACTCTCTCAGGCTTGGATTGCTGCCCTCCATGTAGACACTTGTTCTGGGGATACAGATAGACATTTGTTCTTTCTCCTGAAGTGAAAATGAGTCTACAGGAGGGAACTCAACCAGGTCCCAAGAAGAGGTCTTGATGGAAACTCCATGGCAGCCTGACTGCTGATTTCTGGAGCCTCTCAGGACCAAGAAATCAACTCTGAAGGAATGAGAAAGAGAGGGAAGAAAAGAACTAACATGTGCAGAGTATCTACTGTGCACTTCCTGTGGACGTTATTTCACCAGGTCCCCAAGGTACCCAAGGAAATGGCAGTCACTGACCCATCTTACAGATAAGGAAACAGGTTCTGAGGGGAAAGGCACTCGTCCAAGGTGAAAGACATGTTGCTCTGACCTGCCCTGCAGTTGGAATCTGCAGGAGGGGGAGCAGGTGTGCAGGGTGAGTTGCTCAGACCTCCTGTCTGGCAAGGCCTGTGGTGGCCTGGAAATGAAGGTGCTCGACCCCTACAGTCAGAACCAACATCTTAAAAGGGGCTTTTAATGAAATATAAAGAGCAAGGCAAATATTTGCATAGTGCATCTGAATGGCATGTGGCATGTGGCCCCAGCCCATAGAGGGGACACACAAGTATTAAGTAGCTTCTCCCAGCAATGTTCTATCTTGTTCTCAACAACCACATTCTGGGTGCTGTCGGGTGTTGGGGGGTGAGTGTCCTTAGATCTAGAGTACCCTCCTATCCTGAATGGTTGCCAACCAACCAACAATTCCCAGGAGGCTCAGACCTGGCCATGATGGTACACTTGGCTTTGCAGTGTCTGGGAACCAGCTGCTGTACCCTCTCTTACCCTCATAGACACCCCACATCCAACTCCTCCCTCCACTCACACCAGGCACTGCCACCCCATGGTCTCTGTAGAACGCACGAGTCTGTCCACCTGGAGGAAACTGTGTCCTTATTCTTCCCATAAGGCAAGGGCAGATTCCTTGGGTGCTGCGTCTGCTCAGAGTGCACGCCCTTTTTTTATTTCCACTATATATGCTAGTGGGAGCCCTGTTCACCACCAGCACTGTCATTGTCACCTTCACCTTAGTCATTAAGCACTTTGCAGTTCCTGAGACCCTGCCATGTGCTTTTGCCATATTCATTGCTGAGATCACGATGGGGCAAAATTAGAGAAAGACTTGATCTTGGAAAATTAATTATGAAGGAAAGAAAAACATAAGTGATACAAAAAGAAGGCACTGCATGAAAACCTGCCAACCTTAATGCTTCTGGCTTTAGGACCCAGAATGATTTATGAAAAGGAGAAGTCAGTATGGATTGTGGCAGGCTGGATCACTTTGTAGACATGGCTGGAGGCTTCCTTTGGCTCCCATATTACCATTCATTTATTTACACATACATGCATGTGTTCAGACAATCAGCAGATGTTTCTCATGCCTACTTATGCTGAGCATGGAGGAATACAGAAGTAAAAATTATAAAAAAGACCCCTTCCTTGTGAAGCAGTATACCAGTAAGTAAATGTCACTTTAGATACTCCATGGAGGAAATAAATTAGGGCGAAGAGTCCTAGTGAGTGTGGGGGGGAGGGCTGTTGGCTACCTCACACAGAGGGCTACAGGAAGACCTCTCCATGGAAGCAGTCAAGACAGGAGGAGCTGGCGGAAGGACACAGGCAGATGGACTGGCAAGCCCCATACTGAAGCCAATGGCTGGCACGCTGAAGGACCTGAGAGAAGGCCAGCATAGCTGAAAGTGGAAGGCCTAGGGTGGAGGGTGGGGTGTACATTATCAGGTAGTTAGGGGCCAGGACACTGAGGCCACAGTTTAGCAGGTGGAGCGTACTGAGGTGTAATGGGAAGTCATTGGAAGTTTTGAAGTGAAAGGGTGACAAGGTCCAATTGAGGTCTTGAAGAGCTCTCTCTGTGTCTTGGTTGAGAAAGGATTCGAGGGGCTGGGAGCCTCATCAGGAGGTTGGGGCAGTCATCCAGAGTGTTTAGAATAGGATAATACTGGGATTGAAGTCAAGTGATTATTTGGGGGATGTCTTCATAGGAAGTGGAGCCCAAAGGACCTGAATTGGTGGTGGATTGGGTGTGGGTGGGCATGAGAGAACAGGAGGAATCGGGCTGGCTATTGAGTTTTTGTTGCTCAGCTACATGAATGGTGATGCCAGTTGTGAGAAGGGAGGAACAGTTTTGAATGTATCCATATGGAGATAGACAGGGAGACAGCTGGACATATGAGTCCATCTGTCACTCTTGACTACCTGTGTGTCTTGGGTATAACAGAAACAAGGAAATGAGATATCTCAGGGATTGAAGGGAGAGCAACAAGAAGGCTTCAGGTAAGGAGGAGTACTGGTCTTGTGATGGAGCCAGAACAGCCACATCCTGGAGAGCCCTCTAGCCAGCGAGACTCCCCTCAGGGTTTGCATAGAGATGCCCCAGACTAATACCATCCACAGCTAGGGAAATCCTCAGCAGAATTCCTGCTGCCTTGACAAAGCAGGGTAGGAGGAGGAAGGAGGTGTTTGTGACTGCAGGATCTATGGGCAGCCTCTCAGCAACATCTGGACAGGAGTTGCTAAGAGCCTAGCCAGTCTCTGGGAAACCCCGACTGTGCCCTGCTTATCTGCCTCTATTGCTGCTTCCTACACACGTGTTCCCATGTTGCTTTCCTGAGTGTGACTGACTTTCCCAGCCACACTGTGATCTCCAGCCAAGCAAGGGCACTTACCTCCCTTCTCCCCACATGGAGGGGGATTTCTTGGGCACTAATGCAGGCTGACCTCCTGGAGATGTGCAGTAGACATTTGGGTCCCTCTGAGGATACTGACCTGAGACCTAGGGAAGAAGGGCCTTGCTGGGCTCATGCTCTAGAGGGGGTCTCTTCCCCACAGTGAAGAGTCCAGGGGCTCTTTGCAACTCTTTCTAGAGCAGACTGGGGTACCTGGGATCTAGCATTCCTAACCCAAACAGCTAGAAGCCTGCATAGGCCCCTTCCCAGGTGCATGCTTATATGTATTCCCTTTGGCCCTTTACAAGCAGCTGGTGGTAGTGGTGGTGTGGATGGAGCTTGGCTGTGCTTGAGATTCCTCACTGTGGAACAGAATCAGAGAAGAGAAGAGAGGTAGATCATGTTCTGGTTTGGTTTTCTGAGAGTTCTAATTTAGAACCTGGTCCTTCAGGATGCTATGATGGTCTATTCTGTCAAGGTAGGACCATAGAATATATTTTCTTTGTCACCCTGATTTACAACTTTAAATGTGTAAGCCTGCAGTTTGTGGAACTATTGTCCCCTTGCCTAGACACTCCAATATCAGGGCAGGCCTGCTAGGTACTCAGTCCAGTGAGTCCAAAACCTGCTGTCCTGCCCCGCTGCTGACCCCTGTCTCTGCAGCCTGTGGCACTTGCTGTTTTAGGACCACTAGATTGAGAGCTGAAATGTCTATCTCTTCTGACCTCAGTCTCCTCTTCTGAAATGGGCTTCATCTAGGTCTCTGGCATTTGACAGTCCCATAACTTTGACCCAAAGCCCCTTGCCAAAAAATAGTATAGAGGGACCAGAACTGAGGAGGGATGCTGGAGGCATCCCTACAACATCTCCCAGTCCAGAAGCAAGGCCAGAGCTTCCACAGACCCCCTCAAGACATCTTTGTACCTGTCCATCTCCTCACTGCCCTGTCACCATGGTGACCATTGTCATGCATGAGTCCCCATCATATACTAGTATGTGGCAGTTTTGGGAGGATGAAGATGGGTCAGGGACCCTGCCCTGCCACATCCAGTCTGCCACTCGGTGGCACAAGAGTGAAGGGCAGACAGCAGAGGGCTGGAGTTGTGAGGGCACTATTGTACTTCGTTCATGTATAAGGGAGCACATTACTACTAATACATATTAACTAATCATAAAGATTAATTATTAATAACAACTTGTCCATAATGGCTTTTAATTTATTGAATAAGTCTATACTTAGTACTAAGCACTTTATATGTATAATTTAATCCTTTTTGACAGCTCAGTTAAGAATTTTTATCACCATTTTCCAGATGACAAAATATGATCGAAGGGGCTTAGAGACCTTCTCAAGGTCACACAGTTAAGAATTGGGTAGGAACTGGACCTGGGATCAAACTTTGTCTGAACATGGAACCTGTGGGCCTGTGCTGCTCCCTCTACAGTTCCATGACTGTCTTTGGCAGAGCTCACTGCTCCTAGGTGGGTAGGGAAACGTCATGCCCCTAAAGGATGACTGGCTTCTCTCTGGTGTCCCAATGCCCTTCACAAGCTAAAGAAGTGGCTGGTGTGCCCATTTCTGGGCTGCATGGGGGACCAGGAAACCATCTCCCACATGTCTCAGATGGCTGTACCTCCTGCGGGAGGTGCCCTGCATCTGCCCGGATGCCCGGAGCATCCCTCTAGACCCATCCGCAGTCTGCCTGGCCCGATGCCCTCCCTCCCCAGCCCCCGCCTGGCCTCGCTCTGAGCAGGCGCTCTGCAGTGACCCAGCTGCTGCAGGGTCTGGCCAGGAGGCAGCTGCTGCTCCCCCTGGCTTCTCACCTACCTGTCTCCACCTCTGCTGGTAGATCTTCCACATGACCTATGACCTGGCCAGCGCTGTGGTGCGCATCGTGAACCTCATCGGCATGATGCTGCTGCTGTGCCACTGGGACGGCTGCCTGCAGTTCCTGGTGCCCATGCTGCAGGACTTTCCTGATGACTGCTGGGTGTCCATCAACAACATGGTGGTGAGTGCACCCAGGAGGCCCTCCCTCTGTGCTGGGGGTTCCTTCTCCAGAGGTACAAATGGTGGAGAAGATTAGCAACTCAGAGCTCCTGAATCACAGCATGTAGGACCTCTAGCCCAGTGCTGAAGGCGTATGGCTGTGCCCATTCCAGGCAAAGCATTTGCTACCAGTCCAGGAATCCATTCACAGAGCTCTTGGCTGTAAGCTATTACCACCACCTTCTGACAGCCTCGCCTGTAGTGGGGAGCCTTGATATTTGGCCTAATTTTACCCAAGGAGACTAAGACCTAGGTGACCTCCAGTTCTGTCAGTGTGACAAAGCTGGGCTGATGGCTTCCACCCTCCTATTTCTGCCCCCTAGAATCTGAGCCTGAAAACAGAATCCTGCAAGGGCACGGTTGTGGCACACGGTGACTACCAGATTGTACAATGCCACTTTCTGCTCCAGGGGCAGAGCTGGGCTGTCACCCATTCTCCAAATGTACACATCCTGGCCCTGGGTGGTGTCCTGGGCAGGGAGGAGAGGTGGGCCAGAGCCTGTCCACTCCTCCAGCCTTGTTGTGGGTGAGGAAAATTGGTTTGGGGCCTTGGAAGCCCTAGGGCAGAGCCCCCAGCCCTGCTGTGCATAGGAAGGGCTCCTGGCAGGCTGGGAACTGCCTGTACCTGTGAGCCCTTCCCTGGCTCTAGTGAACTCCTGCTTCTCTATGCTCCCTCCCAGTTTGGTTGGTTTGGTCTGAAAGCAGATCCCCAGGGTGCCAGGAGAGGAAAAACCAGCTTTGAAAGAGGTGAAAGAGGCATCTTTCAGTATCAAACAGGCCTTTACAAAACAGCTTTTTGATGAGCTAAGTGTAAATGAATGGGCCATATGGGTTGAATTTCCTGGTCCCCAGAGGCTCAGCTGAGAGGGCCATCAGAAGCCCAGACTGGAGCACCAAGGGGCTGCCCTCATTCCCCAAGGCAGGTGGGAGGATGACATACCACGCAGGACACCCATTTTTATCCCTAGAGACCAACCATGGCCACCCTGCCCTGAGTCTGGACTGAGCCGCCAGACCCAAGGAACTATCTCAGGTTGGTCTGCATGACCTGGAACATGGCACACAGCTTTGTGGGCACTGTCTTACTTCTTTCAGGGACTAGGTACAGCCTGGTGCCTGCAGAAGTGCTTAGAGCTCCGCAGGTTGTATCCTGAGTAGGTTTCTGCATTGTTGCTGATACCTCTACCCTGTGGGCAGAGAGACACTGGGGAGAGGGTCCTGGCTGGGGTTCATCTGGCAGCTCCCTCATTTGGGGCAGTTTTCTCTGTGTGTGAAGGTGACAAGGCCCACACATGCACTAAATTCGAGATGGTCCTTCAGAGCCCAGCGTTCCTATGCCGAGCCTTCCTTGAGAAACCAACTGGCTTCGAAGACAAAATTAGCCAGGAGCCTCGCTCCCTGCCTCCCTTCTCCCGCCCCACGCACTGTGTGTTCCAGAGAGTCCACCTTTGGCGGGGTGGGAGGACAACTGGTGGCTGCTGCCCCGTGGGTGCCCAATGGGGTTCTGCTGGAGGCCAGTTAGCTCAGCAGCTTTAATTTCTGCTCACCCAAAAGGAGGACAGTGTTCTCATCTCAGTCTGCTGGAGCCATTCCCCCCAGGGGAATCATATCTGGTTTTATAATTGAGGTCAGTGGGGAAATGGGCTTCACTTGGCAGTTGTTTAGGGGTGGGGGATGGAGTTATTTCAGCAAGGGAAGGACAGCAGGGTGGCTCAGACTGGAGCCTGTTATTTCTCAGCCAGGAGGTTCCAGGCCACCCCACAGGGGCTGAGGTCAGATCAGGGATAGGCCAGGTCCTATTCTTTTGGTGGATCTTCTGGTCTGATTGCTGCTCTGTACTTCAAGAGGAAGGTATAAATGGGGGATTCACTATCACTACAATATCAGCCTGTCTGCCACTGACCCAAGGCCTTCAGCCATAAGCAAGACTGGGGAGCCCTAGGCAGCCATTGGGGTTTCCCTTGTTCCCCAAGGCAGGTGGTGGTGGGGGATAACACACCACATAGGACACTCTTTTGTCCCTAGGGACCAACCCTGCCCCCCTGGGGGAGGAGTTAGGTGGAGGGATACAAGGCAGCAGGGAATCTGCTCGGTGCTGGTGAGATGGGGGCTCCCCCTCGCTGGCCCAAACGCACATGTGTGTCTGTCCACAGAACAATTCCTGGGGGAAGCAGTACTCATATGCCCTCTTCAAGGCCATGAGCCACATGCTGTGCATTGGATATGGACGGCAGGCACCTGTGGGCATGTCTGATGTCTGGCTCACCATGCTCAGCATGATCGTGGGTGCCACCTGCTACGCCATGTTCATCGGCCATGCCACCGCCCTCATCCAGTCCCTGGATTCCTCCCGGCGCCAGTACCAGGAAAAGGTAGGTAGGAGAGCTACATCCACCTAGGGCTCTCTGAGGAGGACTTGCCCATTGGTCCTTTGCAAGAGAGTTCACATGTGGCCAGCCAGTGATACTCAGGCCTCCGAGTGTCCAGTGTGAGGAACAAAGCAGGGGCTACCTCCGAAATGAGAGTTCTCACTCCCTGGGCTTAAACCTATATATTATAAATGTCTTTTTATCTGTACACAGCATGTCTCCCTTGTCCTCCAATCGGGGGCCTGTCTCTGCACTGAGGGATCGGTCCCTGGGTGTTGTTGAATCCAGTATGTCTTTTGGGGTATCTTGCTTTGCCTTCTGGCACTTGATAGGCTCCTGCTCTTTCTTGGCCTCATTTGGTTTCCATGACTGCACCTTCTTGTTGTCCTCCTACCTCTCTGGCCAGTCTTTCTTGCTCTCCTTTCCTGGCTTCTCTTCTCAGTTGTCACATGGTAACTGGGCCCTCAGCGCTCTGATTCTCTGCCTAGGCTTCCTAGGTGTTAATGTTCTACCACCCCCGCCCCTGCATGCTCTGTGTCCATCTCCATGCAATGGGGCCCAATTATATAATCAGCTCCACCTCACTGTCAGCCTGAGTGTTCATTGGATACCTCCACCTCATCGGGTCCAAAATCAGAACAACCTCCCCTGCCCCCTCCACACCAAACCTCCACTCTTCCCACATGTGTTCTCTATTAATGGACACCAGGAGCACAGATGCTCAGCCAGGAACCAGGAGCTGTGCTTGCCATCTCTGTCACCAACACCTTCTCAAAGCTGCGTCTCCTCTTCATCCCAACCGGCCTCTGTCCACTCATCGTTAGCTTCTGCCTCTCCCCAAGTCACCGCAGCAGCTTTAACCACAGTGACTGAGAGCGGTGGCCTGGAGTGGAGCTGCCTCAGATCCCACTCTAGCTTTTTCACTGATGAGCTCTGTGAGCATGGACATGTTACCAATCATCTCTGTGCCCCGGTCCCTGTCCATAAGATGGGATAACATGAGGAGTGCTGTCCTAGGATTTGTGAGGAATAAAACAAATCAAACCCATAGCATCATATTCACACGGAGTAATTCCTTCAATATTCATTAGCTAAGCAGGCTCCTCTCTGCCACTCCAATCCCACCCTTCACTCAGCAGTTGGAGGGGCATTTAAATTTTATATATATATAAATTGTTTTACTCCTCTGCGTCAAATGCAAAGGCTGACTGCTATCCCCTGGTGGGGTGATAGATGGCAGCCATTCAGGTGTGGAGGCCATGTCCTGTGACACCAAGAGGAGAGCTTGGGAGAGCCTGCAGAGCTGGGGGTGGGTAGGAGAGCTCACTCTGGGGAGGCAGAAGAAGTTGGAAGAGAATTCTAGGTCAGGCATTGTGTGCGCATGAGCAAAGGTGTGTGGAACGGTGGTGAAGAAATCAGTTTGGTCAGAACAATGGGTTCTGGATTAGGAATCAGTGGGCTAGGGAGGGGAGGTAGAGCAGGAATCAGGTTATAAAGGTCAGGTCTTAACCCAGGTTCAGTTGAGGATCATTCTTGAGCAACCATCAGTGCCTAGCCTGTGACCAGGGCCAGGGCTCAGTGACAAGGGTCAGGCTCAGTGTGTGGTCAGGGTCAGAACTCAGTCTGAGACCATGTTGGAAATTCAGTCTGGAACCAGGATGGGGATTAATTTAGAAAATGCATAAGGGTTTATAGAAGGGCCAGAGTCAGGCTGACTGTGACTTCCCATTTGAGACTTTAGTTTATCCTGGGCAAACAGCTTTCTGAGTCTTCCTGGTTTCACCCGTAACTCTCTTAAGGGTCTTACCTCCCCTCTGTCCCCACCATCAGCTCTCCCCCTGGACCACTCTAGCAGCATTTAGATTCCTGCCCTCTGTCCACTCCTATCTATCCACTCTACAGGAATTCTCTAAAACACAGCTCCAAATGTGCCAGCTGCCTCTGCCCCTGCAGCCAGCTGGAAGTCACACCCCCAGGTGGGCTTTGCTCAACTTGGAGCCGACAGAAGGCAGGTTGATATGTCTGTGGAGCGCTGATATTTAAGAGCTGGCTCCCCTATTTCTGATTGTTCCTGGGGCCATTGGGACTTACCTTATTTCCCACGTGGGAAAAATCTATGTTGAAGCTTAATCAATACCTCCTGTCCCTAGTTCTGCTCTCAAGGACCCCACACTCCACTCAAAATCCTTCACTGCCAGGATGGGCAGGGTCATTCCTTATTTGTTTTGAGCCTGGGGACTTATGTTCACAAAGCTCTTGCACCTAAACCTCTGTTCGAAGGTCCTGCTCCACCCCTGTGTTCCCTTGGGTGGAGCTGTTCTCAACAAAATGACTTGGGTCTCAGCTGAGGCCACGTTTACATGCATACCTTATAAAGGGCCAGGGCTCCTTGCTTCTTCTTCCAGCCCCACTGACCTTTTGTAGCCCAGTCCTGCAGGCTGCACCCATTTGTCACTACTGGCAGGAGGCAGCTCCTCTTCTCCCAGAGTCAGTGTCCCCTTTGTACCATAGAAATGACAGATGTTTAGAAGAAACCTGATTACCCTCCTGGGAAGTTTGCATACTGTAACTGGGCTTTGGACAGTCCCTGTTTTTCCCACCCACCTCCATAGGGCACAGTAGGACCAGACATTGATGGAGCCCCTTTCCCTACTCCCCGTCCACTCCAAGCGGCTGGGAGTCAGGATCATTGTTTTGGGCATAGCATGGTCACACCTGACCCAAGGTTAACCAAGAAAGCCCCCAGGGTTAGAGCCTGGCTCTGGTCACCAACTGGTGTTGCTTGTAGGTGACATCCACCCCCTCTCTTCCTGCCCTCAGTATAAGCAGGTGGAGCAGTACATGTCCTTCCACAAGCTCCCGCCTGACACCCGGCAGCGCATCCATGACTACTATGAGCACCGCTATCAGGGCAAGATGTTTGACGAGGAGAGCATCCTGGGCGAGCTGAGTGAGCCTCTGCGGGAGGTGAGCCTGCAGGTGGCCTGGGCAATGAGGGAAGCTGTTTGCCGGCAAGGCAGGATTCTCCTCACCTCCTTCTTCCTATGTCCCAATCCATGCAGGAGATCATCAACTTTAACTGCCGGAAACTGGTAGCCTCCATGCCACTGTTTGCCAATGCAGACCCCAACTTCGTGACATCCATGCTGACCAAGCTACGCTTTGAGGTCTTCCAGCCAGGAGACTACATCATCCGTGAGGGCACCATCGGCAAGAAGATGTACTTCATCCAGCATGGCGTGGTCAGCGTGCTCACCAAGGGAAACAAAGAGACCAAGCTGGCTGACGGCTCCTATTTTGGAGGTGAGGTGTCCAGGGTGTCTGGGGGAGCAGGGGGCCACTACCAGGGAATGGGCTGGAGAGACACTCTGGAGGACAGATGCACCAAAGACCCTTCGTGGCCACAGCCTGGAGGTGGGTGTCTGTGAATCCAGTATAGGGGTGTCTTAGTATGTTCAGGCTGTACTTCAGCCTGGTGGCTTACAAAGAACAGAAATTTATTTCTTACAGCTTTGGAGGCTGGAGGTGTGAGATCAGGGTGCCAGCCTGGTCAGGTTCTAGTGAAGGTCCACTTCTTGCTTCCAGACTGCTGCCATCGCTACTTCCTCACATGGTGGAAAGAGGGTGTACTCTCTCTGGCTCCTGATAGCACTAAATCCTATTTAGAAGGACTCCTCTCTCAAGACCTAACCACCTCCCAAAGCCCCACCTCCAAAATGAGATCATGTTTTCAGCATAGGGATTTATGGGGAGGACAGAGACATTTACCCCTGTCAGGGAATAGTCACAGATACGGGAAGCAGTCCCACAACCATTTGGCGCAGGGATTGGCAGCCTGAGAGTGGGGCTTTATGAGCTCGTGAGGCTTCTGTTTATCAAGCAGTGAGGGACCAAAGTCAGGGTGGGGCAGCTCCCCACAATGGCCTGGACAGACTGTCCATGCCCCAACCTGATTCTTGATGTCCTGGCAGAGATCTGCCTGCTGACCCGTGGCCGGCGCACAGCCAGTGTGAGGGCCGACACCTACTGCCGTCTCTACTCACTGAGCGTGGACAACTTCAATGAGGTGCTAGAGGAATACCCCATGATGCGGCGGGCCTTTGAGACTGTGGCGCTGGACCGCTTGGACCGCATTGGTGAGGGGATGGGTGGGAGGGCGAGAGGGCAGGTTCGCTCCTGCTTTAGCCTGCTTCCTGCAACCTTTCTGCTCCAGCCTGAGCACCTGCTCTTGTCCTGTGACCTAGGCAAGAAGAACTCCATCCTCCTGCACAAGGTCCAGCATGACCTCAACTCGGGCGTCTTCAACTACCAGGAGAACGAGATCATCCAGCAGATCGTGCAGCACGACCGTGAGATGGCCCACTGTGCACACCGGGTCCAGGCCGCCGCCTCTGCCACCCCAACCCCCACGCCTGTCATCTGGACCCCGCTGATCCAGGCACCGCTGCAGGCTGCCGCTGCCACCACTTCTGTGGCCATAGCTCTCACCCACCACCCTCGCCTGCCTGCTGCCATCTTCCGCCCTCCCCCAGGACCCGGGCTGGGCAACCTTGGGGCTGGGCAGACACCAAGGCACCTGAAGCGGCTCCAGTCCCTGATCCCTTCTGCGCTGGGCTCTGCCTCTCCCGCCAGCAGCCCATCCCAGGTGGACACACCATCTTCATCTTCCTTCCACATCCAACAGCTGGCTGGATTCTCTGCACCTGCTGGACTGAGCCCTCTCCTGCCCTCGTCCAGCTCGTCCCCACCGCCAGGGGCCTGTGGCTCCCCACCAGCCCCCACACCGTCCACCACTGCAGCCGCTACCACCACAGCCGGGTTTGGCCACTTCCACAAGGCTCTGGGTGGCTCCCTGTCCTCCTCCGACTCCCCCCTGCTCACCCCACTGCAGCCAGGTGCCCGCTCTCCACAGGCTGCCCAACCACCACCCCCACTGCCAGGGGCCCGGGGAGGCCTGGGACTCCTGGAGCACTTCCTGCCTCCACCACCCTCATCCAGGTCCCCATCATCCAGCCCTGGGCAGCTGGGCCAGCCTCCCGGGGAGTTGTCCCCAGGTCTGGCCACTGGCCCACCAAGTACACCAGAGACACCCCCACGGCAGCCTGAGAGGCCATCCTTCATGGCAGGGGCCTCTGGAGGGGCTTCCCCCGTAGCCTTTACCCCCCGAGGAGGTCTCAGCCCCCCTGGCCAGAGCCCAGGTCCCCCAAGAACTTTCCCAAGTGCCCCACCCCGGGCCTCTGGTTCCCATGGCTCCTTGCTGCTGCCACCCGCCTCCAGCCCCCCTCCACCCCAGGTCCCACAGCGCCGGGGCACACCACCCCTCACCCCAGGCCGCCTCACCCAGGACCTCAAGCTCATCTCAGCCTCTCAGCCAGCCCTCCCCCAGGATGGGGCGCAGACTCTCCGCAGAGCATCCCCGCACTCCTCAGGGGAGTCTGTGGCTGCCTTCCCGCTCTTCCCCAGGGCCGGGGGCGGCAGTGGGGGCAGCGGAAGCAGTGGAGGCCTTGGTCCTCCCGGGAGGCCCCATGGTGCCATACCGGGCCAACATGTCACTCTGCCTCGGAAGACATCCTCAGGTTCTTTGCCACCCCCTCTTTCTTTGTTTGGGGCAAGAGCCACCTCTTCTGGGGGGCCCTCTCTGACTGCTGCACCCCAGAGGGAACCTGGGGCCAGGTCTGAGCCAGTGCGCTCCAAACTGCCGTCTAATCTTTGAGCCGGGCCCTCCCTCCCTCTTCTCTCTTTTTTCTCCCTTCTTTTCTTCCTTCAGGTTTAACTGTGATTAGGAGATATACCAATAACAATAATAATTATCATTTTAAAAAAAACCCACACACACCCCAGAAAAACAAAAGACAGCAGAAAATAACCAGGTATTCTTAGAGCTATAGATTTTTGGTCACTTGCTTTTATAGACTATTTTAATACTCAGCACTAGAGGGAAAGAGGGAGGGAGGGTGGGGGGAGGGGTGCAGGCAAGACCCAAAGGCAAAAGCCAGAGGAAGGCAGGTGGGGTCTCTGGGGAGGGACAGGGCCAGGGGTGACCCACATTTGGGGTTCCTAGAGCAGACCTGTCATATTTGTTTTAGAGCAAGAGCTACCATCAGCCCCTTGGCTGTGAGTTTTGAGCCCCATTCTGCTGGGGGTCATCTTGTTCCCCTAGGAAGGGGCTGCCCTTGGGTGTGTCCTTGGGGAGGCTCAGACACCTGAGTCCTTGGGACAAATTGGGCCAGGCCCCCCAGGGCCTTGCTTTTTTTTCTACTGTAATCGTAGCAAGATATGTATATGAATATGTATATGTATATGTATGTAAGATGTGTATATGTATAGCTATGTAGCGCTCTGTAGAGCCATGTAGATAGCCACTCACATGTGCACACACCTGTGTGCGATCTACTTTAACCCCATTTTGCCAGGACACCCAGGTCACCTTACATCCAGCAATCCGCTGTGGCCCGCAGGCTGGGCTTGCAGGGTCTGGGGAGGTTCTCTCTCCAGTCCTCTGGGCAGAGGACCCCCCAGGACCTTGTGGAAGACCCCTCTTCCCCATCTTTGGGCCTAAATCCAGTCCTAGCCTGACCTCTCACCACTTGGAAGCGGAAGACTTGGGGCTGAGCCTCTCCCTTCCCAGGGCCTCAAGCACGCCCCGTCACCTCTGTGGCCCTGTTTCCTCAGCTGTGCAGAGGGAGGTGGGGGAGCTTCTGTGTACTGAGTCTGCTCTGTGCCACGCGCTGGTTTCGCACTTTACATACATTAACTCCTTCAGTTTCACAGAGACCGTGAGGTGAGTACTTTGATTCTCCCCATTTCACAGATGAGGAAAATGAGTTCTGGGTTATTTTTCCAGAATCACGTAAGCAGGAGCGGCAGAGCTGGGACTAATGAGGTGCAAGTCTGTGCCCACCCAAGGCCAGAGCCTGCATTCCTTTTTATCAGAAAGGTGTGCTGGGAAGGGCTGAACCGGATGGCCCCCAAGCATGGTCCACAGGAAATGGACCAGAGTCTGGCCTCAGTCAGGCCTGGATTCTAATACTTGCCCTGCCACTTAGCCTTGTGAGCTTGGGCAAGTTATTGGACCTTTCTGAGTCCGTTACCTCATTTGTAAAATGAGAATAATTAGAGTACTGCCTCACAAGGACCAGATAAGAAAAGGAACATTATGTGAAATGCCCAGCCCAGCGCCTGTCATACGGCATAGTAGGTGCTCAATAAATCACGTTTCTTCTGCCCCCTCTTTTGCCCAGCCCATTGCTCCAGGGAGCTGTGGTAAGAACACAGAGAGTTTTGCCTGAGGGCTCCAAGACAAAAATCTCAGGACTCTGGAGGCAGCTGGGCCTCCCTAAGGGCTCAAGGAAGATGTGTGGACAGTGGTGGGCTTGAGCCAGGCCTTGAGATGTGGGAAGAGTTGGAGAGAGGAAGGAAGGAGGGACAGAGTGAGGGAGTGGCAGGTGGCAGGGGTGGAGCACACAGCGGGGAGATTACTGAGGTAGGTGTGGAGTTGGGTTTGGAAGAGATTCGAAGGCTGGGGGGCTGGGGGTTGCCAAGGCAGGGCCTTGGATGACTGGCCACGGCGGCGGGGGGGGGGGGGGTGAATTGTACTTGTTTCTGAAGGCAACTAGAAATCAGAAGCAGGTTGCGGGGTGTGGATTGAAAGCAGCTCAGACACCCCCTGAGGCTCAATCACCATCTCCAACAGGAAGCTGGCAGAGCCTAGGGCAGGGGCAGGTGTGACTGTAAGACCTACACAATGAGAGCTGTTCCACCCTGTCCAGCAGAGCTGTGCATGCTCCAGGCCAGAAGGGTGGCAAGATCAGGTTTGGCCCTGAACTGTCCTGGGACAAGAGATGAGCTGATTTCTCTGTAGTGGGCTTCAGGGAGCTGGAGGCAATCATCCTGAAGAGCAGAGGTTAGGTCCTGGATCCTAGGTAAAGACTAGCAGCCATTGGCCTTAGTCTCTACTGGCTGAAAAAGCCACCTAGGACCCAGAGGGACCTCAGACCTGGAAGGATTTAAACAGCTTTGACATGAGTTCAACACACCCCATCTCCTTGTCCCCCACAAGAAAGGCAGCTCAGAGGAGGCAGCAGGACTGGATCCAAACCATAGGCTGGTCCTGGAGGCAGCAGGAATGGAGTTCGAGGGTCCAGGGCCTGTGGGGTAAGGAGCCCCTTGCTGTTGGGGCCTGGCCTAGCCCCCGACTTCTTGACTCACATTTTATAGACTCTGACCCAGACTGGCCTCTCTGGGGAGACTATGGAGAGGCCATGTCCAGTCAGTGGGCCCTCCCACCCCCAATCTCCCACAGGCAATTTTCAAATCGTCCACTTTTAAAACAGAAACGGTAAATGCACCGTGTTGTATATTTTATTTAAATAAAAAAATTCCAGCAAATGCTGCCTTCTTTTACAGGATGGGAATGGGGGTGGGGTGAGGTTAATGGGAAATCCTGGCATCTCAGAAGCCCAGTTGCGGAGGGTCTGGGACACTTGCGGGGGTGTGTATGAACCTGCACTCAAGATCACAGAGGTGTGCGCACAGGTGTGCACAGGAGCAAGGCCCGACACAGGTGTGAACCTACTTATGGGCTGCTGGGGTCATTACACATGAGTGTGCTTTGTCTGCTACTGCAGGGGGAAGGCAGAGTTGGGGAGGTGTGAGACCCTGATGCAGATCCTTAGCTGCCATGGCTCCTGGGTCCCCATATCCCCTGAAGGAGGGTGGTAGTAAATGCGCTAGATGCTGAACAGGGAGATCCCATCTTTGTCTGATCAGACAGGCCCTCAGAAGAGGGAGGAAAGCTGAGGACCCAAAGTGGCTAGGCTGTGGGGAAGGTGTCATGCGGGTGGCTGAGAGTGGGGCACAGCTGCTGGGCTGCTGCATGAGGCAGGCAGCCTGAGTGCAGGTCCAGAGCTGAGGCCCGGCCTGAGGAGGGGTGGCACCATCTTCCCCACTCCAGTGCCAGTGGGCAGGGGTGCTGAGACTGGCAGCAGAGGGTCCCTGAAGGCTCTGATACCTCACTTCAGAGGGAAGGTGCCTGGAGCTGGAAGCAGAGTCCTCGGGCTCCTGGTGACGCAGGGAGTGCCTTCTCGCCCGCAGGCGAAGGGGAAAGTCCTCTGAAAAGGGCAGGGATCCCGGCTTGCTGAGGCCGTTTCCTTGGTAACCAGCCTGGGAGTCCCGTTGCTAAGGAGGCACTTCAGCAGGCCAGGGTGTCCCCATGAAAACTGCCCCCTGTGGCCAGGCAGTGGTGCTTCCTTTGGGACCACAGGCACAGCAGAGACAGAGACAGGCCCAGGTGCTACTCGGCAGCCTGTGCTTGAACAACCTTTGGGTGGCTGGCTGGGGAAACCTTTTCAGACAGACAGACAGACAGACAGACACTGTATGAAGCCTGGGAATGGGGGCTCTCCCGGGGGATTAGCTGGGGATTCCAACCAAACTGCTATGACCATGACCATACCAGACACTGTCTTCCCTGTTTCCTGACTCCAAAAGGACAAAAGTGCCTACTACTGTATGCTAGGCCCTGACTGTTTCCTGTTACCTTAGTCTACCCTCCCGAGAAGCCCAAAAGTTCAGAAAGATAAATCACAGTGAGCCAAAGCACACCAAGGGTCAGATGGGGTAGGAGCACATCTCGCCCTACTCAGCCAGGATGGAAGGAGCCAGGGTGCACACTCAGGGCCTGGAGACTCAAACCTTGCCCCTTCCTACAGGGTGGTAAGAGCTGTTGCTCTGGTTGCAGAAAATACAGGGTGTGGGGCTGGAGCGGTGGCTCAGTGGTTTTGGCGCTTGCCTGGCAAGCACGAGGACCCAGGTTCAAACCCCAGCACCACGTACACAACTAAGTGTTGGAGCAACGAAGGCCATGTGGAAAACTAAATAAAGTTGTTTCTCTCTTTCTCTGTCTCTCTCACTGTCCCTCTCTCTTTAAAAAAATAAAAAATAAATAAAATGTTTCCTACAGAGTCATCTGCTTCATTAACAACATTAAAAAAAAATACAGGGTGTGTTGTCTGTAGAGAATTGAAGAACAAAAAGAAAAATGACTTAAATGCCACTTTGCTTCCCCTTATCACCATATATACTGGCACATCAAGACAACATCAGTGATAAAATACTCCTCCCCACCAGAGCACATAGTCCCTCACCTTGAAATGCCCCTGCCCGTCCCCAGGCTTCAGCACCTGCCATGCTCACTGCTGCCAGAAATGGTGGGAAGGCCTGAGGCTCCCCTTCTGCCTCAGTGGGACTATACAGAAGAGGGATTTTAAAAGAAAATTTGGAAAGATTAAATAAAATCCCTCCCTTGTCTGTTCCCAGCCAATGCCCCTCACTCATCTCAGCCAGTCTTGAGAATTGTCTTGACTTCCTGTCTTCATTTCCCTCCCTGGGCTTCTTTTCTTCCTCACCTGCAATCTGGCTTCTGCCTCTCCTCCCCTGCAGGGGTTCTGGATAAGGTCCCCATGGCCCACACAGCAGAATCCAGGAGCTGCTGTCCTTTCAGCAGTGTCTGAGCCATGGCCACACCCTCCCCAGTTTTGGGGATCCTTGCTGTCTCCTTACTGCCTTGCCTTTCTGCTCAGCCTCAGGTTTAAGGGCTCCTTTTTCTTCCAAAAGATTGGTGCTCCTTGAGTCTCTGGCCTGGGCTATCTTGTCACTCTATACATGCTCCCAGGGTGACCTCACCCTTGCACATGGCTTCTCCAACCCAGAGGCAAAAGCCTTCCAGATTTCCCCTTCACTGCTGGCCCCTACGTCCCAAGCTTCAGACTGGGCTGCTGCCACATCAGCCACTTGTCCTTTTCCAATGGACCAGCTCTTTCATCCCCTCGGGGGGATGCAGGTCCCAGTGCACCCAGAGCGTGACCTCCCCACTCCTTGCTGACTTTGCTTCTTCAATTTCTTTTCTTTAGAAGGTGGAATATGTTATCTATGCAGAAAATTACATAGATATTAAAAGGAAGATAAAGCACCATTTACCCATTGCCCCGATTAAGAGAGAACGCAAGGGGCGCACTTGGGAGCGTCTGTATAGATGCTGAGCCATTTTCTTCTTCCTCTTATTTGAATTTTAACACCTCTACTACAGAGATAAACGTCTCTAAGCAATGTTATGCACTGAGGTGGGGGAGCGGGGGTTGGAAGTACTTTTCCTTGAGGGCGAGGAAGATTTTGTCAATATTTTTTCAGTTTCGTTGGCGCATGGCGACAATAAAAACGAACTTGAGTTTTAGTCAGTTTTACTATTGTTTTCAATTGGTTTACAAATAATGTATCTTTTTTATTGCCTGAACTAGGGGTCGGTCATACTCCTCTGTCTTTGTATACCACTGAACGAACATATTTGTGATTTTTAAACTTCACATAAATGGTATCGTGCTGCATGGATTCAGAATGGTTGCTTTCCATTCAATAGTGTTATTTTGAGATCCTATTACTGCATGGAAGGTAGTTAATTCATTTTCACTGCTATATAGCGTTCCAGTCCATGAATAATCTACCATTCACATTTGTATTCGTCCAAAGAAGAGTGTGCCCATAGATTTTAGTTCTCACCATTTCAAACACTGTTGCTGCAAATGTTCGTGTTGACGGCTCCAGGGGAAGATGCGTACCAGGCTCTGGGGGCTCTACAGCGAGGAGTGGGATAATGGAGTCATAGGGTAAATTAATCTTCAGTTTATGCTCCCACCTGCAGGGTGTGAGCGTTACTCTTGTTCCATGTTCAATCATTGGAATCCTTTTTTGTTTTTTTTTAAGGGAGAGAGAGAGGGACAGAGAGAGAGAGAAAGAGAATCAATTTTATTTAGTTTTTCCTGTGGCTTTCCTTGCTCCAACACTTTGTTGTGTATGTGGTGCTGGGGTTCGAATCCGCATCTTCGCGCATGCCAGGCAAGCGCCATAACCGTTAAGCCACTGCTCCAGCCTCTGGAATCCCTAGCTAAATGCTCCAGGAGCAGCAGTCCTACATTTCAACAATTTATCATAATAAAGGTTTATTCCAGTCTGAAGCCCAGCACAGGCCAGGCAGCCTCTTTCCTTACTGATCAACTTGAAGCCTGGGTCTCAAAGCCTGGAAGAAGAGACTAATGGAAGAGATGTCGAGTCTGAACCATCACTGCCTCAAGTATTCCATCGTTGCAGGCCACAACATAACAGCAAAGGGCATTGGATGTAGGGGAACATCTGGGATATTTGCTAGGCATTAACTATCTTGACCAATTCTTTCAATATGATCTTCTAATTTTCTTCACCAAGTTTTTGCATTCTATTAGATTGACTCCCACTTCCTTGTACATTTCTTGCTATTGCTATCGTAGCTGTTTCTTATTAAGCTATATTTCTGTGTAACAAATCTATCCATTCAAGTATACAGCTCAATGAGATTTGACAAACAGGCACAGTCCTACAACCAAGCACCCTGACAGTTAGGACGTAGACCATTTCCGTCACTCTCTGCTTTCCAAACCTGACCCTCTTCTGGGTTTTTGTCACCACGGTTTTTCCATTTCTAGAATGTCACACGATGGAATTATAAATCACTTAGCTTGTGTGGTATTTCTTCATCAGCCTCCTGCTCCTGCACTCTGTCCATGACACTTTTTATGTGGACACCTCAGTTTATTCATTCACCCACTGATGAATGACTGGGCTGCTTCTGGGTTTTAGTTACTAAGAATAAAGCGCCTATGAACATCCATGTTCAAGTCTTCATGTGAAATTAGATTTTCTTTTTTGAAAAAAAAATTTAAGTTGGGTTAGAGTGGTGGCTCAGCATTTTGAGAGCTTGCCTGGCATGTGCGAGGACCCAGGTTCGCCCTCCAGCACCACATACACAATTAAGTGGCGGAGCAATGAAAATAAGATGAAAAACTAAATGAAACTGATTCTCTCTCTCTCCTCTCTCTCTCCCTCTCTCTCTCTCTCTCTCTTAAAAATTTTAAGTTGAGGGGCTGGAGCGGTGGCTCGGTGGTTACGGTGCTTGCCTGGCATGCACAAGTATGTGGGTTCGAATCCCAGCACCCACGTATACAACGAAGTCTCTGAGCAACAAAAGGCATGTGAAAAACTCAATAAAAATTGATTCTCTGTCTCTCTCTCTCTCACTGTCCCCTCTTTCTTTAAAAAAAATTTAAGTTGACAAATATAAATTGTGTATGTTTATCATGTGCAGCGTGATGCTTTCAAATAAGCTTAAGCAGTGAAATAGCTAAACCATTTTTTTTGCTCTGTGTGTGTGGTAACTGAAACTCTACTCAGAAATTTTCAAGCTGAATATGGGTTTTTGTTTATCTTAAAGACCTAGGTTCATACAATAAATTCATATGGTAAGGACATTTTCAATCTTATAAGAAACAGTCAGGAGGGGTGTTGTGGCACACACCATTAGTATCAGCAATTTGGGAGACTGAGGCAGGAGGATTGCAAGTTCAAAGTCAGCCTGGGCAATTTAGTGAGATCCTATCTCAAAATAAAAAATAAGAGCTCAGCGGGTGGGGCTGGAGTAGTGGCTCAGCGGTTACTGCGCTTGCCTGGCATGCGTGAGGATGTAGGTTCAAATCCCAGCACCTTGTACACAACAAAGTGTCAGAGCAACGAAAACCATATGAAAAATGAAATAAAATTCTCTCTCTCTCTCTCTTACTGTCCCTCTCTCTCTTAAAAAAAAAAGAGCTCAGTGGTAGAGTGTCAGTGCCCCTGGTTTTAATCCCCAGAACCCCTCTCCTGCTAAAAGAAAAAAAAACAGCTATCAGATTTCCCCCCAAAGTTGAAGCATTGTTTTTCACTCCAATAAGCAATTACAGAATAGTACTGCTTACTTCATATCCTTACAACACTTGATATTGTCAGTCTTCCTGATTCCTTACCATTCAAGAGGATGTGTAATGTTAACTCCTGGTTTTAATTTACATTTCCATAATGATTAAAGAAGTTGAGCATATTTTTAGGTATTTATTTGCGATCATACGTGTTTTTTTGGTAAAGTGACTGTTCAAATCCTTCTCCATTTGTTTTTATTGAATCATTTGCTTCTTTATTGCTGAATCATAATGTATTCAAGATACAAGTCCTTTTGTGTTCTGCAAATATTTTCTCCTAGTTTGTGGTATACCTTTTCATTTTCTTAATCATGTCTTTCAAAGAAAAAACATTTTACTTTTTTTTCCCAGTTTTTTTCTTCTTACAGAATCTCAGTCTCATTGTGGTATATTTATATATGTATATAACATAATTTGATCAATCTCACTCCCCAGTACCTCCCCTGACCCTCCTCCTCCCTCCTCTGCCCCTCTTTCTCTACCCTGTGGACTCCATTTCACTTTCATGTGATTCCCTTTTATCTCTTTGGACATTTTGATTAGTTATACATTAGCAAAATTAAAATGTTAGATATTTGAGAGGTTGAGATGGGAAGATCCCAAATTCAAGACCATCCTGGACAGCAAGGTGAGACATTATCTCCAAAAAAATAAAAATCAGCCATAAAGAAGAAGGAAATTATGTCATTTGCAGGAAAATGGATGGAACTGAAGAATAGCATGTTAAGTGAAATAAGCCAGACTCAGAAAGACAAGTGTCTTGTGTTTTCTCTCACATGTGAAAGTTGGAGGGAAAAGAGAAAAAAATGGAATCTCATGAAAGTAGAATGGAGAGCACAGGGTGGAGGTAGAGCACTTGCCTGGCATGTGCAAGGACCCAGGTTCAAACCCAAGCACCACATACACAAATATATAAAGGAAAAATGAGATGAGAAAATTAGCTCTATTTCTCCCTCACTCTCTCTTTTAAAATGCAAGGTGTGAATTTTACCTTATTAATAATTATATTAAATGAAAATGGGCTATACACTCAAATTTAAGGCTGAAATTGGCAGAATGGATAAACATACGATCCAACTATAGTATATACTGTGTACAAGAGACCCATTTTATATCCAAAGATACAAATGGGTTGAAAGTAAGAATACGTGGAAAGATATACCACATAAACATAAGCCAAAAAGAGCTGGAGCACCATACTAAAGACAAAGTAGGCTTTAAGACAGAAATTGTCACTAAAGAGAAAGTGCATTTTATAATGGTAAAATTATAAATGGGATAATCCATCAGGAGGATTTAACAGTTACAAAAATCTGTATGCCTAACAAAAGAGCCCCCACATTCATGATGTAACACTGACATCATGAAAAGGGAAATAGACAACTGAACAGTAATTCAATTCCCCATTCCAACAATGGATGGAGCAGCTAGACTGAAGAACAGCAAGAAAAAAGGTCTGAACCATAGAAACCAACCATGCCTAGCAGGTGTCTCTGGAACACTCCACCGAACAACGGCAGAGCACACGCCCTTCTCGAGTGCACCCAAGGCATTCTCTAAGACAGGACACGTGTCAGACCACAAAATAAGTCTCAACAGACCTAAAAGGACAGAAATCATACGAAGCAATCAAGGAATCAATAATATAAATGAATTTGACAAATTCACAAATAAAAACACACACTAAGTGAGGAACAACAATGACAACCATACAGCATACCAAACACAAGAGGAAGTAAAATTAATACTCCGGGGGAAATTTATAGCAGCAAGTTCTTACATGTTGGGCTCAGTTTTCTGGTCCTCCCTTACTTCCTTTGGAGGAATTATTTTTTTTTTTTTTTTTTTTAAGAGAGAGGGACAGTGAGAGAGAGAGAAAGAGAATTATTTAGTATTTCATGTGGCTTTCACAACATTTTGTTGTGTGTGTGGTGCTGGGGTTTGAACCCATATCCTTGTGCATGCCAGGCAAGTGCTATAACCACTGAGCCACCACTCCAGCCTCAGGAGGAAATTATTTAAGAGCACTTCTGCTGCAATTTAGCCAGTTTCTGAACTTTTTCTGTTTTTCAGACCTCATTTAAACAGTGTTAGAAATAGCAGCTTCCTTTCTTGGGTAAATTCTCCATCATTCTCCATGTTACCTGCTTTCTGACTCCCAGTTCTCCAGTGAGGGTTGGACACTTCTCCCTTCCCCACATCACTTCATTCAGGTCTTGTACCTGTCAGCTCAATGTCTGTGCCCTCTCTAGACTGGAAACACATCAGAGCAGACTGTCTTACTAATTTTGCATCCTCAGTGCTGGCACACAGTAGGCCCTCAGAAGTATCCCAAAACAAAAAATGATTCCCAGACTCTTGGGAGAGGAAGACACTTTCTGACTGGCCCCAAATAGTCCTTCTCTCGAATCATCTGACCACACCAAGATCTCTTTGGCTTCAATTCTAGTTTTCCATTTTTGTTTTTGGCATTGAATTCAGGGGCACTCTACCACTGAGCATTAACCCAATCCCTTTTAATTTATTTTTATTTTGAGATAGCATTTTTTTGCACAGCTGCTGAAGCTGGCCTTGAACTTCAACTTGAGATCCTCCTGCTTCAGCCTCCTGAGTAGCTGGGATTACAGTAGCTGGGACCACAGCTCCTGGCCAGTTTCCTGCTGCGTGTCAGTGCAGAGTTCTTCACTGGGTTCTTCTGCCAACTCCTAGGCAACTTTGCCTATGGGAGTCTGATCTATCATTTTGTCTTCAAGAATAGATCCTGGTACCCCGTTTCCCCTTTCAGAAAGCCATGAGCTACCCAGAATATCCAGCAGGACCTGGGTTTTGCGTTTACGAAGGGAACCCATTGTATTTTTAATTCACTAGGACTGACCCGAGCTACCTTACTTGCCAAACTCAGCTCAGCTGGGCCAGCACTGTCCTTGGGCATTCCGGGGATTTGGGGGTAGATAGCCCTGGTTTGCTCCCTCCACTGAAGGTCAGTTGGCCAGGACTATGCGTCCCTCAGACTGCACTGGCCTTCTGGGGTCCCAACACTCAATCCAACGACAGGAGGCCAAGCACAGGCTGACTGGGCTTTGTCCTCTTTCAGGCATACTGATGCTCAGATGAAGTGGGCAGCTTCCCCGCTCTGCTTAGCCCAAGATAAACCCCTCATCTCACACCCCAGACTCAGCTCATCTTAGCTCTTCTGCAAAAACTTCCCAAGAAGAATTAGTGACTTGTCAAAGTTCCTCAGCACTGGTCCATAATGTATTAGACACCTGATTTCAAGTCTTATCATTCTCAGGAGGCAAAATCATGTTTTTTTTTATACTGAGGATTCAAACCGGGGCACTTTACCACGAAGATACATCCCCAGCCCTTTCTATTTTCTTTCTTACAGAAAGACAGGCCTCACTAAGTTGCTGATGCTATCCTTGAACTTGCAATCCTCCTGACTGATCCTTCTGAATTGCTGGGATTAGAGGTGTGCACCATTGCTCTCTCAGACAAGTTCATTTAATGAAGACCTATAGTGTGCTCGACACTGGGGTGGAGAATCCAACACAAGCATGGCTCCTTTCCTTAAGGAGGCCACTGCGTATTGGAGGAGACAGCAACATGAACAAGAACAATCAAGGGACTGGATGGTCAGCTGAATCTCTCAAGATGAGCAGACCTCTACTGGCATAAAAGCCAGTGGTGAGGCAAGGGGAATGGAGAAAATACGAGATGAAGGAAACAGTACAGAGGCCCTAGCTCCATTGCTAGGGCCAAACGGGGTCAGGGGGCAGAGCCAGTGAGAAATAAAAGGGCAGAGGCAGACAGGGCCACGCTGACCTCTGTTCTGTGGGGTGGCGATGGAGCTACTGCACAATGTTAGGTGAAAGGATACAGCCGATTTGAGTCGGAAAAGGCACCTGGACAACCGTGTAGAGCTGCAGTGAGTGTGGGCACCTAGCAACAAGGCAGTGGGGGAGAGGGTGTAACAAGGTATGGTGACAACCCAGATACCAGCTGCCTTCTCAAATCTAGATAAGACTCACTGGAACCCATATTTTTCCCCTTTGCCCGCTACATTTCCTTGAATTCTCAGGTTTATCTTGGTCTGGTCACTTTGGACTTCCAGCTCCTGCTTCTGGTCAACCAATTGACCCTGTTTATGGGTCAGTCACTTGCACCATACCAGACTCGTGGTCCATCCACCCCATTGGCCAGAAGTCGTTTCCTCCATCTGGGGAGTGACTTGTAGCTCACACAAGGTCTTGTGCATGTGGCAGGTATTACACAAGATTTGGGGAGCTGGAGGGAGCCTTCTTCATAGAAGTGCAAACAGCATTAAATGATCGCTCAGATCTTCCTATTTAAAAAAGTTCTTTGGGATGCCTGGAGGTTAGCATCTCCTGCCAGAGGCACTTTCCCACGTGGCCCCACATCCTCTTGCCATCATCTTGTTGATGATACCAGTTGCTCATCCCCCATTGTTTCTGGAAATTCTAAGTTCTTCTTCCTCTAAAGTGGAGCAAATGGGGGGCTGGAGTGGTGGCTTGGCAGTTACGGTGCTTGCCCGGCATGCGCAAGCACACAGGTTCAAACTTCAGCACCCACATACACAACTAAGTGTCAGAGCCACGAAAGCCATGTGAAAACTAAAAAAAAAAAAAAGAAAAAAAATTGATTCTGTTTCTCTCTCTTACTGTCCTTCTCACTAAAAATTTTTTAAAAAAATGAGTAGCAAATAATCCTGTTAAACTTTTCTGAGCTCAGCTCCAGGTCCCTTTTCATTGCCCAGCTCTATGAAGTTGCTTGTTGAATAAAAGGTCTCACCTGTCAGGCTTAAGGGTAACTGTTGTCTTAGTACCATTTCCCCTAACATTGCATATGACAAATTTCAAGTGTTTTCCTTTAAGTACTATCTCACACCTCTTCCCCCAGCGCCCCTGGTGCTTCCCACTTTGGTAGCTGGAACCCAAAGCCAAGAGTCTGGTACCTGCTGCCTGGGCTTTTTTTTTTTAATTAAGAAATTTATT
>PVKS010008827.1:0-66647 GCA_004027875.1 Aplodontia rufa
AAGTTGGAGGATGGCTTGCATTAGATGAATTAGGGGCCTCAATATGGGATGGAAGAGTGATTGGGGAATCAATGGAAATTTACAAGCTTTAGTGACAGCCATAATAAAGTAAAAGTTTATTTCCAAAGAGCCCAGAGAGTAATGAATGTTATATAGTTTTCCCCAAAGGTTCACTTGAAAGAACTTTTCATTACTTGTCATGATAGTAGTGTCCTGCTTTTGAAAGCTTACAGAACTTAGTAGCTTTTAAATGTACTTTCATCTTGATTCCTTTGGTCTGACTGAAGCTTTATGATGACCTTCTGTGTTTTTGACATGCCTCTGCATTTTTGGAGGGAGGAGGGCAGGTGAAGGAGGATTTCTTCATTCTAAGACAATAGAATAAGGAAATGTAAAATTACATGATAAAAATTACTGTTCTTCAAATTGGCTTATTAAAATAAAACCTAGAAGGCAACCTGTTGTTTAATCACAACTAGTATGCATGGAATTAAGATTTGTATAATAGAAATTCAAAGAAAATGAAAAGCTTCAAATTAATTTGAGCAACTCATCAAAAATTGAAGTAATAGTGCCACCTAGAGAACAAAATCACCAGCCTTATTTCCATATGAACCATTTTCTAGGGCTTCAGTTTCTTAGGATTTCCTTGCCACCCTATGCAGACTTGGTTGGTGTGCGTGTGCGCGTGCAGTGAGGGTGGCGGGGGAGGGAGGATACATTTAGGATTGGAGATGAGATCCTAAAACAAGCAGATCCACAGCTCAGTGTATATACTAAGCCCTTTTAGCACTTCAATGTAATGGCCAAATGTAAAATAAGCTGCTAGGAATCAGGGCTTGGCCTCCTTTTTTTAACATTTATTATTTTAACATTTATTATTTTCAAGGGTATGTACAGAAGCATTGAGTACCATGGTTCTGATTTTATTCATTTGCCAAAGGCTATTCATTACACTTTCTGATCTACAATAACACCAAATAAATTGAGTAGAATGACCTTTAAGAATGCCTTTGATCTCTGATCTAATTTTAACTTTAATGATTTGAGAAGATACAAGAATAAAATAAAGGGTCATATATGTAGCAGACTATAAAACACCAAGACAAATAAATAAGAAAACTAAAAGAAGAAGAGTAAGGAAATGATAAGGATTGTTTCAGTCTTCGAATAGATGAAGATATACATCTGAGACAGTATCAAAAATTAGTGATGGAACCAGGAATTGTTTGAACAAGAATAACATTAAATTATGTTGTAATAAATTTTCTTTATTAGGATGATAATTGTAAATTGGCTTAAAATTCTTTGATGACAAAGTCTGTATGTGGTTTGTGTATGCTCCCACAGTAGCATCCAGAACAGTGCTGGTGGCAACAGGTGCATTGGTAAACGTGGTTGAATGAACAAATAGATTCAGTAATCGTTGCTTCAGAGTGTGACTAGTGATGTAGACAATGAAAGAAATTTATAAAAAATATTAATTTATTGCTGGCAGGAAGGTAGAAATTGGAGAAAAAGAAGTTTTAATATTTTTTTCTAGTACCTGTGATAAAAATAATTTAATTAACTTGGTCTCTAAAATTCCTTATACATAATTTGATTCACTCATGGAATCAGGTTTGGAACATTTGAAATGTTAAAGTTATTTAGACAGCAACTATAAACTTACTGGTGGATTTTCTTTTAAATGTCTTTGAATATTTAGATGCCAATTCCTATGCTTCAGGGACTGAAATATAGTATACCTTAAATTTGTGCCAGTTTCTGGTAAGCAGAGAATAAACAGCATGATAACCAGAGAAAGTCATTTTACTGTCTATACCTTGTGTCAACCACAGATTTAATCAGGTGCAGGAAACTTTCTTATTCTGGAAAGAAAAAGAACATGTGTGGAGAGAGAGAGGTTCATTCAATAATTTTTTTGCCACACGGGGTTTAGTCTAATCAGTCTTGGTTTTGGAGCTGCTACCATCAGCAGTTGCATTTTCTACTGCCTTCCTCTGCCTTTGGAAACTGAAAGTATGTCCAAATTGAAACAAGTTTCTCTATCTTTTCACATGTTCACTTATTTCTTGAATGTGTTTTTAAACACAGACAAATTTCTTTTACATTACGTAGAATCTGAAGTTCAAGAAATTTGCAGTCATGCTGCTGGAGGGAGATGCTTGGCAGAGTCCCAGGCCACATTCCTAGACCAAACTCTCAAAGGTGTTCTCTCTTATGCAACATTGGGAAAGTACATCGCGCACTGGCCTGTTGGCTGATGATGTGTCTGAAGGCACAGACGATATGCTTATCATATTGAAACGCAAAGTCGGCAGGCACTGCAGACATTCTGTTGAATGACAGAAGCTGGAGCATTTACATTTACTGAATGTAAACTACTGAGACTGAATTTTAAAAGTCTGTTGGATAAATATAGATAGAATGGAGAATTGGGGACATGCTTCTGGGGGATGACTTCTCTGCAGATTGTAGAAAGGAAACCTGGATACTTTAAATAGCTGCAGGTTCAGTGTGAGCCAGTGCTCTGGGGAGCTGCAGTGAACATAACTACTGAAATGCTTGTCTGTGCCAGGAGAAGCAGGATGCTCAAATGAAGAAGCTAATAATTCTCTCCTACTTAACAGTGAAGTCAGGAGGTGATTTCACTCCAATGGGTGGTGTAAAAATCTGTGCTTGTCGTTCATGGATCATGTCAACGTATCAGCATATCTAGAGCACAGCTTGACATACTCAATTCAGAAATGTGCAAGGAAGCAAACTTTCACATAGTTCCTTTGTGAATCTAAAGCAAACAAGCACAAAATCCATGGTATCAGTAGATGGTAATAGGTCTCACTATTACCACCTACTGATACCAAACTTAAAGCCACATTCCTAGCCTTGTGTCTTACTTTTGAGCAGGGTTGTCAGAATAAGCAATAAATAGTGGCAGAGATCACTTCTTTCTCTGTTCTTTTAGACAACATCAGAAGGACAGACCTATGTCTATTAACCTGTAAATTATTTTATATGCACGCACACACACATACACACACACACACACACACACACACACTGTACCATAGGGTCATTTCCCCCCTAATGTGGAATCCCAAAACATAATAAAAAATTAGCATTGCTGGTCTAGTTGAACTATAGGTAGGAGCCTCAAGGTTTTGTCCTCTTTCCCTCACCTTTGTCTCTTTCAGGAGATCCTTTGACTCTCTGCTCTGTAAAACCCCATTAGAAAACTTTTCGCATAGTTTTTTTTCCCTTTGGGAAAATACTGTTTTAGGTCAAAAGTCAACAGGTAGAAGTCTGAAGCAAAGAGAACTTAAAGTCTGTCGTCTTTCTCATGAAAGTGACAGTCCTCCTGCCCATTCTTGTGGTCCTTGTGTTGAGAGTTATACTAACTTTTCTGTTCAGTGTATTCATAGAAAGATAACCTGACAGAGTAGATATTTCTCCAAAAATGTGAAATTCCCCCACTGTATAATTTTTAGAAAAAATATTGCATACTGACTGAGAAGCCACACAAGATGACCTTATCATAAGCATTTTATTAATCATTAAACTGAATTATCAATAATGTCTACTTTAAAATGCTTTCCTATAAAAGATTATTTTTCTGGTCTTCTCCTACCACACAATGATTTTCTTTTGATGTGGTAGATCTGCTTTTCAGATTCTTTGGTTATTCTTCAAAGATAGTCTCATTAAAAGCCGGAGAACTCTTCCCATCGCAGTTTCAAGCAGTATGAGGGGTTATGAAGAAGTCCTAGTGGAGCTTCCCCACCCCCACAGGCGTGTGCACTAGGACCAAAATTCAATTGGTTGTTGTCACTAAGATTCTTACCTAACCTTACCAGTTAAAGTCTGATGTAGACAAGATTGCACTCTTCCAGCAATAATCTTGTCCAAATGTGTGGTATTCCATACACTAAAAATGCGTTCAAGTGTCTCATTTCCTTTGATCTTACAAATAATCCTATGAGAAAGATTGGACAGAAGTTATCCCAGATCAGGGGCATATCATATTGTTACTACATAGGCATTTATGATTGTACAAAAACTCAGCTCCTCAATAAAGGGCGAAACTGAATTTCGGAGACACTGGTCCAAAATGCACAGCCGTAACTAGAGCAAGGACAGCAATTTGGGAGGCTGAGGCAGGAGGATCACAATTTCGATGCCAGCAACTTAGCAAGACCCTGTCTCAGAATAAAAATAAAAAGGGGCTGGGGATATAGCTCAGTGATAAAGCACCCCGGGGTTCTGGGTTCAATCACCAGTACAAAAAAAAAAAAAAAAAAAACCAACCCAAAAAAACAAAAACAAACTTAGAGCAAGAATAGTTCCATAACCTATGACTTCTCCCAAGCCTACCATCACTGTGGCAGTCTATCAGTGGCATTCAAGGAAGAATCATATTTTGCCCTTGATGCATTAATGTGATGGCCTGGAACAGGTGTGGACTGATAGTATAACCTTGGTTTAGTATCCACACTCTCTCTACAGAGATTAACACTTTTCTCTGTACCAGGAATGAAGTGGTGATGGGAAGATAAAAGATATTTATTTTAAGGAGTTTTGAATTTGGTTTCTTTCCTCTTTTTTTAAGGGAAAAAACCCTCTTGAATAGAGGGAAAATGAATATAGGATTTGGATATATTGTTCCTTGAGCATCTTAATTATGTCTGGTCAAAGCTGAAGCTCTTAGTAAATCAACTATTGGAGGTTCTACTAAACTAGAACGACACAGCATTGGTTCCCAAACATGGTGGTCATCAGACCTTTGAAAATTTAAAAATATGTAGATATGAGGTCCTAGTTCCTGAGATTGTCGGTTTTAGATAGGGTTTGGGAATAGGTTTAGAAACTTTCACACGTGGTTCAGATGTACCGGAAAGTTTGAGAAGTGCTGAACTAGAAACCAAATAAACTGAATATCCTATGATTTAAAGAGACTTATCATTTATTTCATTGTCCAAATAGTTGGATTAGAGCCTGGTTAGAAGGGATTTGCAGCCTTGTAAATAATTAGACATTCAGAGGCTTTGAGATGAGAGGCCTGTTGAAGATTCTTCTGACTTGAAGAAAAACTTCCTAATCAGAAACTTCCATGTGAGAACAAAAGACCTGGGACAATATTCCTGGGCCCAAGGATGAAATTTGATTTCCAGGTCCAACATTTCCTAGGTCTAGGAAATCAGACAAGTTAATGAAACAGTCTGTGCCCCAACCTCTTAGCGAGTACTGGCAGGGATTAAATGTGTAAAGTATTAAAATGGTGCTTGCAATTGCCACTTTTTATTAGCCCTTTCTAACCCCAAAGAACACTTTTAAATCATTTATTAATAAGACAGTAAAACTGCATACCTCATGCCTAAATTTGTTTTATTTTATAGCAAAAGTTGACAAGACCAAAACTCTCTTTTCTGTAATTACCTAATTTTCTTATTCATAACTTTCTCCTTTCATTCATCTAACTCCTATTCATTCATCAGTGCCCACCTGGAATTCTATTTCCTCCAGTAAGACTCCTACCCATGATAAACCTATCCTATCTGAGCTGTTTTCTGTGTCTCACAACTTTGCAGTTAATTGTATATGCAATTATATAACCATTTAATCATTATGGTTTATCTTCTGTGTCAGGTTCTATGCTAAGAGGTTCAGGTATGATGTTCTAGTCTGGAACAATGTTCTGGAATGTCTTAGGATAGTCTGTTGATTTCTATTTTAGTCAGCCTTTTCACTGCGGTGACCAAAAGACCTAACAACAATAGTTTTAAGTAGGAAAAGTTTATTCTGGGACTCATGATTTAAGGGGTCTCAGTCCATAGATGGCCAACTCCATTCCTCAGGACCTGAGGTGAGGCAGAACATCATGGCAGAAATGTGTGGCAGAGAAAAGAAGCTGGGGACATTACAATAAGAAGCAGATAGAGGAAGAGCTCCTTTTACTACAGCTCCCTTTACCAAAGGCATGCCTCCATGGACCCAGCTCCCCTAGTCACACCCTACCTGCCTACAGTTACCATCCAGGGGATCAATGCATTGAATGGGTAAAGGCTGTCATAACCCAATGACTTCACCTCTGAACTTTCTTGCCTTATCTCACAAATGAGCCTTTTGGGAACATCTCATATCTAAGCTATAACAACTTCAAAGAAACATTTCTTAAATAGAAACTTCATGATGTAGCCTGAGTCTGGTACATTCTCGGGCCTGATGATTAGGTTGATTCCAGTGCATTTCTTAGTAGCTCTGTGATCTTGGGAAAGTTGGATAAATTCCCTGGACCTGCAGGAATGTTGAGGGAAATCCTTTGTCCTCCATTGTGTGTTTCTAATTCCTAAAAGGGACTATTTTCAAAAATATTCTGAGCCCTTCTCTTGTCCCTATTATTTGCTCTTTTCTGTGAGAAGAGGAGAGATTAATCTGATGGCTGAGACCCACTAGATCTGTCATCTTCTGGACTGTGTAGCATGCAAATCAAAATAGTAGACCCTGCTGAAATGGAGCTTACTTCTCTCTTACTCTATGGGATTCCATGACCAAATTTGTAGGTTCTTCACATTCTAGCTATTACATAGCAAGCAATAAATGCAGGGCTGCCAATACCTCTGCTTCCAGCTCTGTGGGCCCAGGTTTTGGTTTGAAGACGGTAGGAAATAGGCCCCACTGTGTTTTCTATTGCAACTTTGCTAGCATGAGATTGCCCCAATAATTTGATTTCTATTTGACAGCCTTTCTTAATTCAAAATCCCAAGAGCATAGAGGATTGATTACTACAAATATGTAATAGTAGATGTTGAATAAATATTAATTTTTCTCAAATTTGAATGAGATATGGTCCTATATGTTTGCTTTTTTGTTTCTCCCATGTATTTTAATGTTAATTGCAAACCCTTTGGAAGCAAAAATGTCTCCATGTTGTCTTAGTTACCATATCACACAGTTTGGTGTCTAACCTACTCACATACCTCCTATAGTGGTCTCCAAAGATACAGTTTTTTATCTCATTCATTTTAGTGTTCCCAATGCCTGTGCTCAGCATATCTACTAAATGCACAGCATTTAGGAGAAGATTAAATCACAGTCATCCTAAGCTGCTAGTTTGCTGAGTTGACATCCAAAAGAAAAGTATTTGGAGATAATCTAGCCATGGAAATTTGTAACTTGGAAAGGAGAAGAGGCAGAAATGGAGCTTAAGAAACATTGTGGTTTTTTTTTCTTTGTAGTTCTCTTGAAATAAGATGCTGTGATTTGGATATTGAATGTCACCCAAAGGTCCATGTGCTAGAGGTTTGGACCCCAGGTCACTGAGGTCATGCCCTCAAAGGATACCCTGGCCCTTTCTTCCCTTTTTGCTTCCTGACCATGAGATGAGCAATTTTGCTCTGACATTCCATTGACATCCAGCACTCATGAGGCTTAAAAGCATTGCCCAGGTCACCCAGTCATGGACTGGAACCTCTAAAATCACAATCTAAAATAATCATTTTCTTATTTTCTCTCTCTCTCTCTCTCTCTCTCTCTCATTTTCTCTCTCTCTTATTCTGGGAATTGAACCCACAGCCTTGTGCTTGCTAAGCAAGTGCTCTGCCACTGTACCACATCCCCAGACCCCCTTTTATTAATTGTCTCAGGTATTTCATTATGGTGGCACAAAGCTGACTAGTACATGAGAGACAAACACAGCTGGTTATGACTTTAGCCCAGTTGATGGACCACAGCTAATGATGAAACAGGAGCTGTCTCTTGTCCCTGACATATACCTGGAGGCATCAGCTTATTCAGTGGTCCAGTGTTCACACAGCCAGTTTTTAAAGGATTGCTTTTGATCTTTTGAACCTCTAACTAAATGACCATCTGGGGTAATACTGAAGCACTTATCCCAAAAGCTATTGCTAAGTGCAAATGTGCCCACATCCATGGATCTGATTTTCTTGCTATACTTGAAAATCAGTGATGATTTAAACTCAAGATAATCACTTAATGAATCTATTAAGAATTATCAAATTAATTATTTCTGCTTTATATGAAACAACCTCAAAATCATGTTCTTAAAGTATATCTAAATCCAGTAAATTCCTAGTAACCTTTTCAAACTGAATAAATAAACCATTTATTAAAATATAAAATAGTCTTAATTGGAGACATGTTGCCTTTTGTGCAAGAGGAGACCCTGACTTGATAGGATAGTGAGTCTCCTAGAGAAATTTCTATAAAGAAATACAGTCTGCTATGAACCATGAAACTGGAGCTGAGACCCTGTGTATGACCCAAAGTGGCCACAAAGCAGCTCAACATGGCCTGAAGTTCAAGTCTCTCATTTTATGAACAGGAGGTCCCAAAGTGCATTGCCCAGTTAGAACAGTGGCTTCCCCTAATCAAAATGGAAAGGAGTGTTTCAAGTGCGTCTGGGTAGCAGTACCAAGTTCGAGTACCATCAGTGAACTTCCTCATGTGGTTATTTCTTGCCTCTTGGAATGTTTCACTTCGGGAAAGTGAGGAAAGCAACACTTGGATTCCTGTGATTAGCGTAACATTATGGGGCACCTTTGACCATCCATTTAATGGGAGATCTGCTCTCCAGATGACAGTGCATATGGAGATGAGAAGGAAGTATTTTTTTTAAGAGGGGTGCCTTTTTAAGAGTGGGTTTTCATTCAGGCTCTAAATTTAGATTTAGAGCAAAAGGTCCTCTCGGGAGCATTTTCAGAAGTGTTTGAAGTTTGCATCTGATTTTGGAGGTAAGACAGGCACATGTTGCCAACAACTACGCTGATCACAAAGAGTAAGAACCATCCTCTTAGGTCCTTCATTCAACATTAATCACATATTTATATTCAAGTCTTTATCCCTATAGTTTGCTTCCATACCTGTCTTCTGATTTCCCTGTTAGGCTTTGTAGAATTTATAGCATATTCAACTGCAGATGGCCACATATGGAGTCATTTAACCACATGTCTTCCTCTTCAAGTCTTTCTTTGTCAGCCTGTTCTTATTTTCTGTTTATGTTTAGATTTTATCTTTTGGAAGGGTTCTTTCCTCCCCATTATTTCAGTGTCTCAGACGCTTGGGAATGCATCCCCTTCCCCCTCCTGTGTTCAGCCATGGTCAGCCGTCAGCCTTGTGTTATGTTTCACAACCGTTGTTTGTGAAGTTGCTCTTTATAGGTTCCAAAATCCTTTCCCATATGTCAGCAATTCTTGGTGTGATGCAGTGAGTCAGGCGGGATGAGTGTTTTATCCTTGTCATATCACAGAGGTGAGGCGGCAGAGTTCTAAAATTGATCCATTCATGAACTTCTGCAGGTGGCTAGTAAAAAATGGTAAAGAGCAAGTTCACAGGGTCAACTTTATACAAAGTGGGAGAGGCAGGATCAATTGTCCCACCATGTACTATTTTCTTCCAGGGAAATGATCAAAAACTGAGGTGGTGCCCACTAGACTTCTTAGTTGTAGTTGTCATTGATCATGACAGTGAGGAGATTGGTGCCACAAATGAAGTCACTGGATTAAAGATTTTTAAAAATTTTTGAGTTAATTTATTTACATGATTCAAAAATCAAAATCATATCAAAAGGAAGTTGACACTGGGGAGTCTTGCTCCATTCAGTCCTCACCCTGTTTGGTTTCCCTGCCTAATACACACCATCTATAGTTGGTGTATATATACAGTACTAGTTTCTTGGGAATACTTTATCCTGTGTTTTATAGTAATGCAAAGAAATATGAATATTATTATTTTCCCTCATATTTTAAACAAAAGGTAATATGCCATTTTTATGTTATTCTACACCTTTTTTTATTGCTTACCAATATATTCCAGACAGCTTTCCATTCATTTTATGGGGAAAGAACATGTTCTTGACAGTTTCATGAATTCTGTTTTCAACATGTACTATAGTTTTCTTGTAATTAATAATCTCATACATGCATCATGCATTACATATGAACCTATGTCTGTATATTTGTTCTCATAAGTGAAATTGCTGGGTCAACAGGAAAATCTAATTTTGATAAATGTTCCTTAATTGTCCTCCAAAGGGCCATAGTGTTCATATGTGTGACCATTAGTGTGAGAATACCTGTTTCTCTTAGCCTCTTTAACAGTGTGTGAGAAGAGATGAGAAATGGGAAGAGAACTTGCAGGTGAAGTCTTTTATCTTCTCTAGTTTGCAGTGGTATTTCTGTATAGTTACAAGAGGTGAGGGCATCAGTTCCAATGGAAATAATGCATCACCATGGACATGGGCTTACACCAGCTCTAGTGACAAACATGGTATGGACCCAGGTTGCCACTTGCAGAATTTCCTGTAGTGGAAAGTTGAGTTATTCACCTAACTAGCAATGTTGGCTCTAAAGAGCATGGCAGTGTTTATTGGAAAAGAGAAGAAAATTGTTCCACCACAATGCCCTGTGTACCAGGCTTCCAAAGCTCTTTTCTCAGCTAGTAACATTATTTCCAGAGACTGAGTTCAAGATATATATCTCAAATCGCAGAGGAAGTCTTGCTAAGCTTAGAAGTTTCATTCCCAAGGGATATTCTTTTGAGGAATGATTCTGTACTTCATCCAAGATTTACAATTAAATAATTAGTGTGTTATAAGATAAAAACTGCCAGGGTACATTATAAACAATGAGCTACGATGCACTATTGCTAGATTTTGTCCTTAAAGTTGCCAAGCAGTCCCCTCTACTGTGCAAAAAGGAAATCATATGAAAAGCGCCTTGATTTATGACATAGATAACATCTCCACATTGTGAAAAGCACATGTTTCAGGACATCCTCATGTAGTTCTTTGCCACTGTCTTTGGAAAGATTGATTCTCAATCTTGTTCCCTCTGACAGTGTACTCTGTTTAGAGAAAATTCCCTTTGGTTCTACTACATAGAAAAATATGGCAAATGGAGCCTGGCGGATTGGTTCTTCAATCTTTTAAAACAGAATTCTTGACAGGGCCACTTTAAAGGGGAAGACCACTTCTCCCTTCTACATAAGAGCCTGGTGGAGAGTACCAGTGATGACTGTCCCTGGTTTACATAGGAGATCTTCCCAGACATAAGGATGAGCTGCCAGAAGTAAGCAGGCACACCTACTAACAAACACGTTTTCTTTTGTTAAAAATACCTGGACAGGCTTTCATGACAGGCATTTTCAGTTTCATGGTCATAGTCCCGGCAGCAGCTTCTCTGTCCACTCTTTTCCAAGTGCTGACCATGGCCAGGAGCAAGGCATTTCATCTTCTAGCTGTCATCATGTAACCTGCCACCACACTCAGGATGCCAGCCCAGGTGTGTGTTCTGCATCAGCTCTGCATGGCTGTGGGATCCCGTGCCAGTTACGCTGAGGGCCTCTAAATACCAGTTTGATGATGCCATGCCAGGATGCTTGTTCTTGGGCTGTTTTGACTTGATTGCTTTCATCTGTGAACCTGCTGCCTCTCCAGGCTGGACCATCCCTTCTGCTGTCTGAGTGGTCTTCACTAGTTTTCCTATTTCTTGAAAATACATTTAAGATTATTTTTTTTCCATTCCTTTCTTTTTACTTACATCTAAGCCCAAGATCTCTATTCTTAAAGAACAGGATAAAGAGCACAGGGAAGGGTGGTAGGGAGCACCAGACTTCTAGACATGGAAGGGATTAGGTTTGGGTATTAAAAAGAGAGATTTTATGTCACGATCACTATTATCTATCTATCTATCTATCTATGTTTCTATCTATCATCTGTCATCTATGTTTCTTTCTATCATCTATCACCTATCGATCTAGCTATGTTTCTATGTTTCTATCTATCTGTCATCTATCATCTATGTTTCTTTTTGTCATCTATCACCTATCTATGTTTCTTTCTTTCTATCTATCATCTATCTATCATCTATCTATCTATCTATCTATCTATCTATATCTATCATCTATCTATGTTTCTATCTATCTCCAGGGATTGAACTCAGGATTCTTAACTGCTAAGCCATATCCCCAGCCCTTATATATATAAAATTTTGACACAGAATCTTGATAAGTTGCTCAGGGCCTTGCCAAGTTGCTGAGGCTGTCTTTGAACTTTGAACTTGCAGTCCTCCTGCCTCAGCCTCCTAAGTCATTGGGATTATTGGTGTGTGCTATTATGCTCGGCTCACAATCATATTTTAAAAAGACACTTGACGGGGCTGGAGCAGTGGCTCAATGGTTATGGCGCTTGCCTGGCATGCACAAGTACGCAAGTTCAAACCCCAGCACCACGTACACATACACAACGAAGTCTTGGAGCAATGAAAGCTACATGAAAAACTAAATAAAGTTGATTCTCTCTCTCTTTCTCTCTTACACTGTCCTTCTCTCTTTAAAGAAAAAAAGACACTTGGCTCTTGGGTTTTGATGGAAACCATTCTTATTCAAGTGGAGTTGACAGAGGACTATTTGGAAGCTGGGGTCACTGGTATAAAAGCAGGTTCCAGTGTCCAAAGATATCTCAGAGGTAAATGTTGAGACATCTCCAACAAATTACCTTCATGCATTGTTCTGACACTCTGTGCTATTAAGTATGCACGTGTGGTTGGTTCCTGGAGGGAATAATTCTGTGTTGGGAAGAAGCCAGTAACAAACATTAGAGTCATATCCAATCTCTATGGAATTAGTTTGTAAATAAACTGCATATCAGAAATTATCATATGGGGTTATGTTTACATTAGTAAGAATCTGGTACACAGAGACTACAGGATTTCTTTGCCAAGTAGACCTTCCTCTAAATAGAAAACATATCTACATCTGACCACATATGGAAGGAGGCACTGCAGCCCATAGTCAAACTCTATCTCTGTTATGCCCAGTGTAGGCACTTTACTGAACCCCTCTGAGCCTCAGCTTCCTCATCTGTAAACTATGGATAATCAGATTATCTACCTCAAAGTTTATGAATTTTAGGGTTTTTTGGGGGGGTCATTTTTGTTTTGTTTTCAAATTTGGCACTTAATTTGTTTTTTTTTTTCTTACTAGTTCAACATATTGGAGGGACAGTCTTACATATTGGAGGAAATTGCTGTTACATATTCATGCATGCATGGATATTGACGTAGTGAAATAGTTAAGGCCAGTCTAGTCCAGGATCTTATCCCCCTTCATCCATTCCCCAAACTCATGTCTCCTCTGTAATTCCCCCTTACTATAATTTGAAATGAACATGTACATGCATATTAAATTTTGACATTTCTGAGTTTCTCTGCCTTCCTGTGTGTAATTAGGCTTCTAATGGGAGTTGAGTATTCCCAGTTGTATTGATAACCAGGGGGGTATTTTTAATACAAAGAGAAACTTGGTCATTTATCCTGCTCTCCAGAGCATCTTCCAAACATCTCCCTTGCATACACCACCACAGCCAACAATGCTGTTCTTATTTGTGGATACTATATAGAATACTGCCCCATTCCATTGTTTAGATTAAATACATAGGCATCTGAGTTTGCATGTTACTTTTAGCAATCAAATTTTAGTGGAAAGAGGAAGAGACAAATAGTTTTGCTTCCTGACACTCATGGTACTGCAAGATTGAATGTTTCCGTGTAAGTGCATTCCGATGGCTTAAGTGATGTGGATGTTTTCTGACTAGCCGTATGGATATTTTGTTTTCTGAGATGTTAATACTTTCCTTATATTTTACAGTAGCTCGGAGCACTGCTGGTTTCTTGCACAGGGTCCACATGGCTCATTATGCACAGGGCCCAGAAACTCACTTATTTGCACTTTTCACGTGAACAGTGCCACTTAGAAGAGTTGGGAGCTGGAACAGAGCAGTGGGCAGGGAAACATATTCAATTATTTCTCCTCCTGCATTAAGCTACACATAATGAGCACTTTCCTGTGCTTTACAGTAGGTAATTAAAAGAAATTATAGAGTAGGGTGCAAAAATAACCCGAAGGACAACTGGATGTGTGGAACCACCAGTTTTCTCCCTGTATGCAGGTTAATCCTCGTTAAGGCTCACAGCCTGAGTTTCTACAGAAAGGGTTGCATGTCCACACATGTTGTGGCATCTACCCACTCACCTCTGTATGGTATGACTATGCATCCCGAAGAAGGGTTGTGGTGTGTGCTACGCTTCAGTGGAATGGAGCACACTGATTCCTGAAAATGGTCTCGTAAAGGTGAGTGACAGGGAATAGCCTTCCATTGCTAATTTAATCTTTCCCCTAGGATTTGGTGATAGTAATTTGAAAAGAACTGCTATTCTTATTATTGTTATTATTTGATTTCTGGAAGCAATTAATCTTTCCAATTTCTCTCCCCACTGACTTTCATCTCTCTTGCTTTTTTTAAAGTTTAATCTTCTGCATACTTCAAAAGATAGGGTCTAATTTAGAGAGGTCCCTTCCTTAGGTGAAACCTACCCATCCCTTTATCATTTTAGCCCTTTTGAATTAATGACATCGAAGCCTGCCAGTTTGTCTTAAGATGGGTCTAATTATGTACAGGTGTTCTCGCAATAATGGAAATTGCTCTGATAACTAATTAACCACAGGAATACATTGACTGTGGAAAATTTCAGGAGCACCATTTGTGGAAAACCAGGAAGGGCATGCCTTTACCACAGTTCTGGGGTCCATTAAGAGTGTGGCTGTGTGCAGCCGAATCTAGTGAATTGTGAGTTTCCAGCTGTCAGAATTCCCTTGGACTCTCATGGCCGGCACTCAGGGTGTCCAGCCCGGCTCTATAAGCAACCTGTTGATTAAAGTTGCCAAGTCTGAAGAAAGGGACTGAAATAAGACAGAAGCTTTCTTTTCCTCTCCGGTTTTAAATTGTAATTGTTCTCGAATTTTCCAATCAGCACATAATGGCACACTTCTTTTCTTAATGGGGGATTCCCTTTATCTTCATGTCAAGAGATGCCACATGTTCTCCCCTGAGGGACAAGGAATGTAATTGCATCATTCTTGCATTATTTTTTGGTACACAGCACACTTATTCTTGGAGGCAGGAAGACGGTGCCCTGCCTTGCTCACCAGACTCCCTCTTAGTAGGTGAGCCTTGTGTATAACTTGGAGCAGGCAGTCCCTTAACTGTGTTGACATATGTTTTTTCTTTTCTTTCTCTTTTTATTTCTTTTTTTTTTTAGAGAGAGGGTGGCAATGAAAGAGAGAGAGAGAAAGAGAGAATCAGTTTTATTTTGTTTTTCATGTGACTTTCATTGTTCTCACACTTTCTTGTGTACATGGTGCTGGGGTTCGAACTCGGGTCATTGCACATGCCAGGCAAGCGCTGGAACTTCTGAGCCACCATTGTCTGTGTTTTCAATGTGGGGTTAAACAATATTCAAGATGCCACTAGGCATCTGTGTCACCTTAACCTTGTCTATTTGAAAATGATTTGCCACACAATCAGTTCCCAATGCAAAGTCATCTGCCTGTGGACCGGTCAAATTGATTCTAGGTGTTTGGAATTTAGCAATCCATTTTGCCTTATGTCAAAAGCCTGAATGGTGGATCAACCTCCTGTTCTGTTCACAGAACTGCCCCATCAACATTTACCCTCATTTTTTTTCAACTCCAAAAATCTCGGTTATGTTCTTGGGGTTTCCAATTTATTTTTTACCGTTTGGGATATTTTAGTCTTATTTTTTCTTTTCTTTTCTTTCTTTCTTTTTTTTTTAAGAGAGAGAGGGGCAGTGAGAGGGAGAGAGAAAGAGAGAATCAATTTTATTTAGTATCTCATGTGGCTTCCGTTGCTCCGACACTTCACTGCGTATGTGGTGCTAGGGTTTGAACTCGCATTCTTGCTCATGTCAGGCAAGCACCGTAACTGCTGAGCCACTGCTCCTGCTCTGGGATACTTTAGTCTTGAAGCAGATGATCAAATTATTAGAAACCAACTGGGAAATTGGGTTGTCTGCTGAGTATTTTGTTGCTGAGAGAGATTTCAGTTGTAAGGGCAGGGGTTGACCCTTCATATATACACTAATAAATTTTAAGGTTTTGTTGCTGCTGCTGCTGTTTTATTTACTGAGTTTTTTTGTTGTTGTTTTGCTTTATTTTGAATTTCATGGTCCTTGGTAGGTGAGAGTTGGATCTGTTGGTTTCAGGATAAATCTAGAAATAAGAAATCTGCCATTGAGTGGGTGAGCTCCCCCTGCCTCTCTCTCTAATTCACCATTTGAGAACAGAAAGAACTCACAAGGACCAGAGACATCTGGCTGAACGTAATCTGACATCTGGCTGAAGTACAGTGCCCGGGAATCTTGCACCTGCTGTAGCTGGTCATATCACTTCCAGTATAATTCTGATTCAGTGAATAATACTAGGCCATATTAAGTGATTATGGAGGCCACATGTACTGCAAGCAAAAATTAGCGATAAAGTAGAAGTCCAGAGTTAGATCAGTTATACTCTATAAATTCTTATTTGGCCAATTATGTTTATGGGTATCCTGCACTTTATGGCATAAATACAATAGTGGAAAAGCCAGTTGGCATAAAGAGAATCCAGATTTTACTTAATACCCTTACAAAAGCAAAGATGCTTTCCCATGTAATGAATGAACCCATTAACCAATTTGAACCAAATGGAAAAGATGGTAGGCAACTCTGTGGCCTGCAGAGAAAGTACCGTGCTGCTTCAGTTGACTTTAACCCTTTAATTTCCTTACCTTCAGAGCTGCCTTTCTCTTCATTATTTAGTCTAGTGCTTCTCAACTCTAATGAGTATGTGAATCACCTTGAAGTAAGAGAATCTAGTTGAAATGCAGGTTCTGAGTGGGTGGGGTAAATGGGATGAGTGAGGCGAAGCTGAGATTCTGTGTTTCTTATAAGCTTCTGGGCAATGATACTGCTGCTAGTTCACTGATTACACTTTGAGAAACAAGGTTTCACTGAATTTCCCAGTCTATGGAATTTTATTCCATACCTGCGTTTTTTAAACCTCCAACTTCAGACCCTATACACTCCATTTTGTTGGAGCACATTTAGGAAAAAGTTCAAACTGCATCAATATCCTTAATTTATGAATGTAATGTTCAAACAAAAATTTATCTGAAGTTTAATTTTATGCCGCTTAGGCTGTATTAAGTTACTTTCATACTTGAATTTTTTCTATAAATTCAAAAACATATATTTAAGTTCAATTTAAATGTCTGTGTGACAATGCTACATATATATATATATATGTATATTTTTTTTCTGTGTTCTTCATTCATCACTTCTAGAGTCATTGTCCCTTTACAGAAAATCCCCCTTCCCATGACTTCATAGTAGTTGAATGCATATAGTTAAGCATGATGTTCATCTGATATTTTTTCCAGGATGCTTATTACAGAGTAAGTCACGAAAACTTCATGGAACTAATGGAAATATTTTTAAATTAATGTCATTCTCGACCTTGTATGGGAATTTGGTAAACAATACAGTATTAAATTTAACATTGCTTTAGTGAATTGTAGCAAATGCCACCTGAATTTCTGAAGAAAGGGGAATTCTAGTTAAAAAGGTTATACGTTTTGAGTGTCAACTGCCATTTGTGTTCTGTAAACTAAAAACGGTAGTTCTAAAGATACTTAGAAAAGAATTTTCTGGCAGCCTACTCATTTGATATGTAAGTGACTTGGGTATGCTTGGTGCTAAGACTTCTGTATTGTAGACTGCACTAGAGGTGCATACTGTCTGCACAGTGTTGCTTTGTGACAGGCAGAGAATGGTGGAGGCACTTGGGATTCTATGTAATGGTGGAAGCTGTCCCCGAGGTTGGGATGTCAGGTGGAAGGGTTCTTTGCTCAGATCTGGTCCTTGTGCCAGATTCAAGACGTCATCAGCTTACTGTAAGACTTACTGCTCTTTTAACTGTACCTTTCCAAATACTATGCAGATAATATCAGTACAAAGAATTAAGCCTTTTGGTGTCTGGGGAAACTAATTTTTGCAACATACTATACAAATTGCTCTTGATGGTAATTCCAGGGGAAAACCTGATCTCTATCCTTATGGAGCAAGTGGTCTGGTTTTACTCTTAAAGAAGGGGAGGTGTCCTGCAATAGAAAAATGCTTATTTTTTTCTGGATAGGGAAGAGTGGAGGGAGTTTTACAGGACTAGAGCTATGGTGCTATCAAAAATACATGTAAATTTTTTTCATGAACTTCATGATTCAGGGAAATATCCATTTTTTATCTCATGATAGTTACATGTAATTATGACTCCTGGTTTGAACCGAGAATCAGCAATTTCTCCTAGAAAGGTTAATTGTTTGCAAGTGCCACTCAACACCATGGGCAAATCAGAGGATTGGAGAGCACTCTGATATGAAGGACTATGTTTTGTAGGAAGTTAGAGTTTTCCAGAGCAACAGAATCAATGAGATGAATTCAGATATATGGGAAGGGATTTATTGGAGAAGTTGACTCACAATGATAATGGATGATGAGAAGTCCCATGATAGGCTCTTCGCAAGCTGACATGAGCTTTAGTCCCACTTCAAAGGTCTGAGAACCTATGAGGCCACTGGTACAAGCCCAGAGAACCTGGAGTTTTGATGTCCAAGAGCAGAATAAGTGTGTATTCCAGTTCCAGAAAAGAGAGATCATTTTTTTTTTAAATCTGGGTCCCCCGCCAGTTGGATGGTGCGCACCCACATTGAGGGTAGACTTCTCAGTCCACTGACTCATGTGTCAATCTTCTCTGGAAATACCCACAGGCACACCCCCCAAAAATGCTTTACTGGTTTTCTAGGCATTCCTTATTCCAGTCAAGCTGACATCTAAAATTAACCATCACAGAAACAATTGTATATATTTGGACCTAAACTGCATTATGGTTAAAAAGTACATTTTTAAGGTACCCCCTTCAAAGCTTTGGAACATCTGCATTATCTGATATCATTTTCTAAAATATTTATTAGTTTCAATCAAATAGTTATCCAAATAAGTGAATATCTGAAATAATCATTTCATTTTTTTCCACTTTATATATGGAATTTGATTTTTAATTATTTCCTTTGAGGAAAGCATGAGAGTTTTTTTTTTTAAATTGTTGTGGTTTTTCTGTTTAGTCTTGTCCAAGCAATAGATATTCAAGGAGAAAATCCTGTAGAGGGATATAACAAGCTAGTACCTGTAGTTTAAGGCCTAGTTTTCTTTGGAGTCTGGGTTCTGATCTTGTTCTATCAGGGGAACCACAGCAAGTGGATGAGTTGATTAAAAACTCTGATCCTCTTTCCTCCTGAACAAAATGGGGATAATTATAGTTACCTGCACCTCCAGGGTCCTATGAGTCTTAATTACTTAATATTTGCAAAGTGTTTGGAGATCTTTGAATTAAAAGTGCTGAGGCATGGAACCAAAGTTCAGTGTAATTATAATTGGAATGAAAGTTGGTAGTTCCACCACACCTCCACCTCTCTTTGTCCTATTCTTTCTGCTAACCCTGATGTGACTGCTCCTCAACTCTGCATAGTTCTTTCTGCCCGCTTTTCTTTCTGTAATCTACTTTAGCCAAATAGACATCCAGACCCATAGCTCTGCACTTAATGACTACTTAGTATTTATTTTCAAAGCTCTACAGTCACTAAGAATAAAAGCAGTAAAATAATTTATTTCTTCCCAATTTATCAGTCTGTAAAGTCTCCTACATGTGGTGGGAAACTGGTCTTGAAACTTTCCCCTGCTCAGAAACTCTCAGTGGCTCTTCAGTGTCCAACAATGCTCAATCTCTTTATTATCACCCTCAGAGCCTTCCAAAATCTGGTAATCATTCGATCGTATTTTTCTCTGTTCCTAGTCCACAACTCTTCTCTACAAATGCTTAGTCCATGCCTTCCCACCTCCGTCCCACTAATCAAGCTGCCATCCATCCACTGGTGTCTTTTAGATATGTTCACATTCTTCACAACCATCTTCACAAAGCATTTCTTCATTTCCTGGAGGTAACTTCTCTCTCACTCCAGAATTTTACCCATCCGTTTCCAGGCTCCTTTCTATCTTTATATTTTAATTACAAATTTGTCCTACATCTTCCCTAGGCTTTTAAGACTGGAAAATAGACTTCATGTTTGATAATGGAACAAAAGGAAAACTGATACATGGATGTGGTGAAACTGGATGTAAATTAAAGATTTTTAAATATTGATTTGCAAGACTGTTAAAGCGTTCTCTTAATAGGTTTTTATCATGTATGTTAGGAATTAAATATTAATCATTTGTTTAGAATTATCATTTTCCTTGTCATTTATAAAGCTGTCTAAAATGAGCCATCATATGATTAAACTGTTTTTCTTTAATTACATGCTCACAGACAAAACCCAAGGGACTGGGGACAAGCAAACTTTTGACTTTTTCTTTTCTTTTCTTTTTTTTCTGTATCCCTGAGTTACCTGTATTGTTGTTTGGTTCCCTTTCTTAGTTTGGCTATGGAAACTTGGTTCTAACATACCTAGATTTTTTTTTGCAAAGCTTTCTCTTACATGAAGACTGCATTATCTGAAATTCCATTCGTTGGAGGAATCGGGCCTTAACAAGTTGAAGGATCTCAGGGATCATGATTAATCCAGTCCTACAAAATGGTATCTTAATGGCACTGCCTTTAGAAAGCTTGGCTCCAGGAAATACACAACCAAGGAAAACTGTCCAGCTCCTCCTTTGTCGTAGCCTCTCTCTTTCCTGGACCTAATATTCTAAAACTGGCAGTGGGTCCTGATGGTAAAGCTTGACTCAAGAAACAGGTGATAACCTATTAGCTTAGTGACATTTGACAGATTACTTAAATGCTCTGAAGTGTAATAGACTCATCTGTGTAATGGGAATAATTAACATCTGTCCTGTCTCCTCATAGCAATCAAATTAGATTATGTTTGTGAATGTTCTGCAGTCTTTTAGACAAACGTGAATTGTTGCTGTGTTATAGCAGGAAAGCAAACTGCGATGGACATTCTTCTGGTTGAAGGTTGAAGACCTGGGAGTCATGCTTCAAGCTAAACTTCTTTTCTACCTTATTGATTTTCTTTTTAGTCCAGTGTACTATATTGAATTTGCTGAGCGTGGGGCTAAGACAACCTTCCTGGCATTTTATACATGTGGTTGAGTTGACTGTTGGAAGCATTGGAACAAAATTAGATAGTAGCAATGATTTTGTTAATTAAAAGTAGATATGTAGACTAACAATCTAAGCAATATTGAACAATGATCATGCAGCTATCTTTTGAGTGATCAAGAATAAACTGAGGGGCAAAAATGTGGGATTTGTCATGAAAACTCTTAATCTTTTATGATTTCTAAGTATAATATATAAGATTACTCACTGAAGATCTCTGAAGAATAAGAAAAAGGATGTTAAAAGTCTGAAAATTTCAAGTTCAGCTATTATTACTACTAATATTGACTACTTTCCAAGTCTCCCATCAATCCATTAGAAACACAGCTATGCGAAATGTAGCAAAGCAGTTAATACATTGTAGAATTGTCTGCTTTTTAATGAAAGTTTTACCCCATCTAAATTGTGGCTTCTAATAGCCATCTGACAAACTCCTTAGAGCTTATAATTTGAGTTAGTGCAACCCATAATTTACCTGAGAATTTCAATGTGTTCACTAATGCCTTGCATACAAAAAAAAAGGCTTCTTATGAAAAATTATGTTAGAACTGCATTTTCTGCTAGTTTAATAAACCTATTAGTAAGTGTTTCCTGAGCATTCTACTAATTTTTCTGTGTTAGCATTATGGCAGATCAAGCATGATCCAGTCCCTCAGAGAGTTTATCTTCCAACTGAAGGTTGATTTTAATGAGCAAATGCTATTAACAAATGAGTAGAGAATGAAGTTCTAAATAAGATAATCACATAGAATTTTAAAGAAGGAAAGCAATGTATGCTGGAATAATTAGAGAAGGTGGCGTGTATGATATGGTGCTTGAACAGGGTCATGGAGGATAAGCAAGATTTAGTTAGGTAGTTAGAAAATAGAGAGAGAGGGAGAGAGGAAGGGAAGGAGGCAAAGTGGGAGAGAAAGGCTGGTTGATCAAATCGATTAACTTGTCAGAATAGCAGAACCAGTCACTTCCAAGCAATAAAGCACTGTGGCCTGATCAGAGCAATAATGAGTAATATAAGAAAATGAAACATGGAGTAATCAGAGAAAGTTAGCTAAGTAGGGTGAGGCTGGATTTTGCAGGGTTGAATATAAGAGGAAAGAGCTGATCTGATGGAACCTAAAAGCCAATACAAGTTTTCATGTAAGACTACAGGATGAGAGCGGTCAGTCAGCAAGTTGTCAGAGCTGAAGGGAGGAGAAAGGCTGTCCAATGCAGGAAGGGGACATTATCATTACAAAATGAGATGGTAAGTGCTGAGAAGTGAAGTAGAGAAAACGGGATTGACAGGAGAAATATTTTGAAGGAAAACATGGCTGTGTAGTAAATATATTGTCAAACTTTATTCCAGTATTTCTAGTCTACACTGGGATTACCCCAAATATCAGAAAACCCATGTTAAAAACAGAAAAGATGGGAAGTACCATTGGGTTTGATGTTGAATCCATTTACTTGAAGGCTTTGTGTGTAGGCAGAATAGCAGATGTGCCACTCAGAGGGCAGGGCTGGAGATGTGGGACTGGACTGCATCACCATGTAGTTATTACCGAATCGATGCAGACGTTCAGCTCTGAATGAGGCCATGTTTGGACTTACAAGGAAAGCGGTGTGATATTTAATCAGATGCCAATTGTTCCTTTGGAGTATTTGCTTGTAGAACTGATGAGAAATGTTCCATAAAGCATTAATTACTTTTCTAATAAAGTTATTAATATAAAAAGGTAAATGCGACCAGTGAAAGGCAGCATAAACCTCAAGTCAAGTAGAGAAAAAGGTATCATTAAAAGATTCATTTTTTTAAAAGACAGGGAGAAAGAATCAGTTTTGTTTATTTTTTCATCTGATTTTTGTTTTTCTAACACTTAGTTGTGTATGTGATGTTGGGGTTTGAACCTGGGTCCTTGTACATGCCAGGCAAGCTGTACCTGCTGAGCCACCACTCCAGCTCCAAAGATAATAAATAACCTCCAATTCCATAGCTTCAGATGCCTCAGTACCTCAAGCCATTATAGGGGGTACTTAGTAAATACATATTAAACTTACACTTCATTAATTCTAAAGTTTACCTTTTTTATTTTTTTAACATTTCTCAAATGGGCTTGCATCTTCCAGTAGGCATCATCTTGTTATTGTTGGTTATCTAGAGAGAGCACAGGTGTCATTGCCTTAAATTATTTACTTTGCTCTTCTTTTTTTTTATGTCTGCATACTGTTATATAGGAAAAAAATGTGTCCAAATAAGTCTAAAATGACTCTTTCTGTAAATATAGAATAAAAGTTCTAAGCACAAAGCAATAGTTTGACTGCACTTTTGCTTTCTTAGCAGTACATAAAATGGTAGGTTTTAAATTTATGGTATCGTAGATTTGATAAATAATGTTATTAAAAGATAACTGATAACAGCAAATCTTCACCACTGTGATATAGGTGAGTACAGTAAAGTATTCTACATTTGCATTCTTTACTCGGCCTAAATTTGAGGAGCCCCTTGGGTTATTTTAATTTGGATTGGGAATATTAGGAGAAAAGGTTTTCTTTCATTCAACGGTTTAAATACCACCTGCCCAGAATAGAAATCTCCCTGGAGAATCCATTTATTTGATGATGCAGAATCCAGAACATTCGCAAAACTTTTGATATTAGGGAAGTGAACATCCAAATTTTATTCAAAACAGTTTGCCCTTCCTAATCTCAGATCCTGTTCAGTCCAGACACTTCTGAATTTGCATGCTATGTGTACAAATTGAGGGTGGATCTATGCACTCTTTCTGTGGTAGAAGATGTTCTTCTTTCAAAACATTTTGATTGAGAACAGAAACATTTGATTTTCAATACCAAAGTCTTCAGCCATTTCTGTACTATGTCTTACTGACTAGAGGTAGGTTGGCTTTGTGTTCAGTGATATTTTATGGTCAGAAACAGTCTCTTTTCCTACGGATTTGAATAGCATGACGTGTGTGTGTGTGTGTGTGTGTGTGTGTGTGTGTGTGTGTGTGTATGTGTGTGTGTGTGTGTTGTGATAAGTCCATGCTCCAGAACTGAGAAGTAGGAATAAATAAAGTTAGAGTATTGGGGCTGGGGGATGGTACTCCTTACTCCTAAGGGACACAGTACTTCAGGTAAGTGATTCTAAAGTCTTTCACCACCTGATGGTAACCTTGGGTTGGTCCATAGGTATGTTTTTATCTTACTTTTTCATTCATCCTAATTGGCTTCCTAGAGCATGCTTGTAGATATAGAGCCAAATTTATTGTAGAGAAACCCTCTGGCAAACAGGAAGAGATTAATTTTGTGGTGTACCCATTAAGGGACTTCCCAGGAAACTTCAAACGTACGTACAAGAACTGGCTGCCTATTCTAAAGTGTAGAAAATACCACTCAGATGTTTTTAAAGGTCATGATATACTCTGAGTTCTGTCCCCCCTCTCTGTCCCTCCTGCCACTGTCTCTTACACGCGCGCGTGCACACACACACACACACACAACCACATTGCCAATAAAAAGAAAAGTTGAACTTTCTTAGCTGGATCAGTCTATTAGCCAGAAATGCCAAAGGATAAGGGCTTCGGAGAATTCGTGGGTATAAACATGGAGTCCGCACATGGGAGGCATTTGAAATTGACTTACACTCCTTTTAAATGCTGACTTTTCCAGTTTTCTTCCCCACTTGACACATTGTTTTCATGACAGCCTCAGGCATAAAAACATCATTAAAATGAACACAGAGAAAATGATTTCTGTTTGGGAATAAGCAAAACAGTTTTAGTGATGACCACCCAGGTGTAGTAGAAGGAACACTGGAGTTTAGAGCCCTGAGTTCTAATATAAACTTTGCTCATGATGCGAGGCTGGTCCTATATAATCTTTTGTTTCCTTATCTGTAAAACACAATAGTCCAGTGAAATTATCTGTCATTTTCACTAAAATAGATTATCTCTGTGAGAGAAGAAAAATAATGTAAAGGCTCCTTATAGCTCTCAGATGGCTGTTCATGACTAGGCATCACATAGCCAAAGACCCCTCAGGCCACTACTGTTTTTGTCACACATTCCTACAAGGGGACAGCACTGCTAACTTGAAAAAAATTTACTATTATGCTTGTCGTTGTTGCTTAGTAACATTTCTGATTTTGTGTTTCTTGTGACAGCATGAGCAGAGATCATTAAAAATTAAACTTACGAAGCTGCTAAAGTGGGAGGAAAGAGGAGAAATGAAGCTACAATTTTTTTCCCCTTGCTTAGAAGCCATTTAATCTCAGTCTTGGGGAGAACACTGCATATCTCTGGCTTATATTAAACCACATATTGTACACTACTGATATTGATTTGTGTCTAGGGCAGCTGGAGTTGATCACCAAGACATAAAAAGTCCTTGACCCTGCAGAATGGTCTGGAATTACAATCAAATGGGCCACGTGGTATCCCTATGAAAGAAACCCTAACCTTTATTTTTTTCTTCTGCTTTCTCCCTATAGTTCCACCAGGTGAGAAGAGTGATGACCATCCTTTTCCTTACTATGGTTATTTCATACTTTGGTTGCATGAAGGCTGCCCCCATGAAAGAAGCAAACGTCCGAGGACAAGGCAGCTTGGCCTACCCAGGTGTGCGGACCCATGGGACTCTGGAGAGCGTGAATGGGCCCAAGGCAGGTTCACGAGGCCTGACTTCGTCGTTGGCTGACACGTTTGAACACGTGATTGAAGAGCTGTTGGATGAGGACCAGAAAGTTCGGCCGAACGAAGAGAACAATAAGGACGCGGACTTGTACACTTCCAGGGTGATGCTCAGCAGCCAAGTGCCTTTGGAGCCCCCTCTCCTCTTTCTGCTTGAGGAATACAAAAATTACCTGGATGCTGCAAACATGTCCATGAGGGTCCGGCGCCACTCTGACCCTGCCCGCCGTGGAGAGCTCAGTGTATGTGACAGTATTAGCGAGTGGGTGACAGCGGCAGACAAAAAGACTGCAGTGGACATGTCGGGTGGAACCGTCACCGTCCTGGAAAAAGTCCCTGTATCGAAAGGCCAACTGAAGCAGTACTTCTACGAGACGAAGTGCAACCCCATGGGCTACACGAAAGAAGGCTGCAGGGGCATAGACAAAAGGCACTGGAACTCCCAGTGCCGAACTACCCAGTCGTACGTGCGGGCGCTCACCATGGATAGCAAAAAGCGAATCGGCTGGCGGTTCATAAGGATAGACACTTCCTGTGTATGTACATTGACCATTAAAAGGGGAAGATAGTGGATTTATGTTGTATAGATTATATTGAGACAAAAATTATCTATTTGTATATATACATAACAGGGTAAATTATTCAGTTAAGAAAAAATAATTTTATGAACTGCATGTATAAATGAAGTTTATACAGTACAGTGGTTCTACAACCTATTTATTGGACATATCCATGACCAGAAGGGAAACAGTCATTTGCGCACAACTTTAAAAAAGTCTGCATTACATTCCTCGATAATGTTGTGGTTTGTTGCCGTTGCCAAGAATTGAAAACATAAAAAGTCGAAAAAAATAATAATAAACTGCATGCTGCTTTAATTGTGAATTGATAATAAACTGTCCTCTTTCAGAAAACAGACAAAAAAAAAAACAAAAATTTGAACCAAAACATTCCGTTTACATTTTAGACAGTAAGTATCTTCGTTCTTGTTAGTACTCTATCTGTTTTACTGCTTTTAACTTCTGATAGCGATGGAATTAAAACAATGTCAAGGTGCTGTTGTCATTGCTTTACTGGCTTAGGGGGATGGGGGAGGGGAGGGGTATAATTTTGTTTGTTTTGTGTTTCTTTTGTTTGTTTGTTTGTTTTGTTTTTTAGTTCCCACAGGGAGTAAGGGATGGGCAAAGAACTTTTTCAGTGTCTATTCTGGTGGATAAAAGATACATTTATATGTTGTAATGATGTTTGCAATATCAATCAGATGACTGGAAAGTAAATAAAAATTAAGGCAACTGCATAAAATGCTCACACTCCACTTCCCAGGATGTACCCCCAGGTCCGCCTCCCCACCCACCCATTGGGCAGGGCTCAGGGGAAGCATCTTTTACTGTAAGACCTATAAAAGGGTTTGCTCAAAGCACATTCTTTCTCTCCCTCACCCTTTGACCCCCCCCCCTTTGTTTTGCTTTATCGTAAGGAAGAAAAATCAATGGCATGCCCTAAAATATTTTACCACTGCTATGAACAAGTGAATAAATTGTGTCATATCATGGCACTCATGGAAAACAGTGATTTTTATTTTATTATTTTATTTTTGGAAGAAGAGAAAAAGAACACCGTGAAGGAACCCAGAAATCACGATTCTTTTTTTATGAGGAGTAAACATTTGGGTAAATCATGGTAACGCTTTTAAAAATATGATAAGGCTTAACGGTGTCTCGCAAGTGAAAGGTAGAGCTCTGTTTGGACTCAGAAACACCCAGATCAGAGCAGGAGTCCACATGCCAGTGAAATGACTGAACAGCCCTGTGGAGGCTGGGTAGAACATACCGTTTCCCACCCAGCAGTGCAGGAGGAATTTTTGAGTGGCCATCCCAAGGCCTAGGTAGAGGTGGGGAATGGCACTTGAGACTTTCCAAAAGGAAAGCCTCAGAAGCACCCTTCAGAGGTGGCTCTGGAATGACATGTGTCAAGTTGCTTGGACCTCATGCTTTAAGTGCCTACATTATCTAACTGTGCTCAAGAGGTTCTCAACTGGAGGACCACACCCAAGCTGACTTATACCCTCCATTCCTCTCCTGGATAATTGTGCATAAAGTTGGATTAGTCTGGAGCAGATTTGGAGCCAAATGTGGCATTTGCTATCATGAGATTGATGCAATGAGATAGAAGATGTTTGCTACAAGAACACGTACTTGCTTTGCAACTACACTTGAGGAAACCAGGGTTTTATATTTGGAGAACTTTCGGTCAAAGGAAAGAACAGGAAAAGGCCCCAAAACTCAGGCTGAATGATCAAAGCCTGAAAGGATAGAAATCTTGTACAGAGAAAAGAATTGGGAAGGTGCCTTGCTCCGTGGAAGAGGCCAGAACAGAGCTGACCAAGTATTGCTCCCCAAGTGAAGGTCACAGCAACCTCCTGCCCTTTCTGTCTGTTCAAGGAGAGGGTCACTGCTTCACCTCTGCCATTTGGGGTAGGAGAAATCAAGTTAGGAGGCTGGAATAGTGTTCCTGGGAAAAGTGGATCCCAGTGAAAATTAGTGCTAAGCCTATTTACCCCTTCAGCCCACTTCTGCACCTGGAAATGGTAGTGTTTACCAACCACCTGAACCAGTGTCCTTGAGTATCAGAAAAAGCTGCAAGCAATTGCTGCATCTTAGCAGGGTGAGGAATAAGCAAAAGAGGATGTCCACTGTGACCCAGGGAGTGAAAATGCCATCAGCAAATTTCTGTTTGTTCAGTCTCTCATTTAGAGGTAGCCTGTCGTTAAGAGTACCACCTAAATACTTATCTTTAAAAGAAGGAAGACTTTATGTAGTATAGGTTTGTTTTGTTGTGCTGTTCAACAATATTATCATTGTAATTATTTTTCATATGTAAGGAATGCTTTTGGAATATCTGCTGTATGTTAACCTTTTGCAGCTTCCTTCGAGGGACAACATTTACAAACCAAACAAGTCCCTACCCACAATCTTAAAGTACTGCAAGGGCCAGATCTGTTAAGTTTTTCAGGAGACATTCAGCAATTGTGTGGTCAATGGCTCTCTCTTTCCCAATAAGATACATCACAGTCACATGCTTGGTGGTTTACGTTGACCTAAGATTTATTTTGTTAAAATCTCTCTGTTGCTGTTCGTTCTTGTTCTGTTTTGTTTTTAAAGTCTTGCTGTGGTCTCTTTGTGGCAGAAGTGTTTCATGCATGGCAGCAGGCCTGTTGCTTTTTTATGGTGATTCCCATTGAAAATGTAAGTAAATGTCTGTGGCCTTGTTCTCTCTATGGTAAAGATATTATTCACCATGTAAAACAAGAAAAAATATTTATTGTATTTTAGTATATTTATATAATTATGTTATTGAAAAAAATTGGCATTAAAATTTAACCGCATCAGAAGCCTATTGTAAATACAAGTTCTATTTAAGTGTACCAATTAACATATAATATATGTTTTAAATATAGAATTTTTAATGTTTTTAAATATATTTTCAAAGTACATAAAATCTGGGGGTTCTGGGTTTTTTTCTCTTCACTGTAAAACAAACATGAAAATGTGTTTTATTATAAATACATGTGCTCCTTGCTTTAAGATCAACCTGAACAGCCCTCCAGAGAAGATGCTAATTTCAAAGCAGTGGGAGGCCAATCCTACAGTCTGTGAGCTTCTGAGAAGCTCTAGGATTGAGTCTGTCTTTCATGGTGGAAAACAGTGTCATTTTCTAGGACACTTGAAAGTTTTTTCCCTTTGAAGTGATATACTTTCATCAAATACCAACCATGTATCCTAGCAACATTGGGATCCATGAATCAGGGCTGGCTGGCTCTATTTGATTAACATAACTGTTAAAAAAAATTCAAAGTAGGTCTATTTAGGGATAATGAGAATAAATTGGCCCAAACTTAGAAAGTCAACTACTGAAAAAGAATATAGAAATTCAATATTTGGAGATAGGTTATGTACCGTTGGTTTTGAAACAATGCCATTTGCAAGTACATATTTGTATCCATTACATTGATTTAATTTTTGTATATGGAACACGAAGATTTTATATCATAGTACCCATGATCTAACAGATTGCTAGGATTTCTAAAAAGATTTGCCTCCGTGATGGCTGCCAAGCCGCTGGGTAATTTAGTTAAAGTGTTTAAAGTTATCACTAAATCTTAGGGAAATAAATGGAAGGATTTTAAATTAGAGAAAGGGCCATTAAGGAAAAAAAGCATCTGTTCCTACTCTTCAGACTCCCCATTTGAACACTGAGCAACCCATCCCAGAACGTGGTGAACTATATCTGTGCAATGTATCATTTCTATTTCAAACATACACACATGGTTTCCTCTTGTATTGTCTTATAAATAAGGATCAGGAAAGTCATAACAAACATTGACTTGTGTTGTGTATATGGAAGAACAGATCGAATGAGATGAACTGCTCCATTTTAATCCATCCAGTGAGTTTGCACTGGAAGACAAGCCCTTGACTGCCAGTCATGACAGTACAGCCAGGAAATGACAACTTTGGTATACATCAGGCTTAACACATTATTATAGAAGAAAAAGAGTAAAATATATCTGAAGGGGTTGAGAAGTAAGTGAGAATTAAATGTGACCTTCAGATTACTTGAAGGTAACAGAGTTTAGTAAGCCTGGCAGAGTTTTCATTAGAAGATAATGCTGGAAAAAGAACAAAGGAAAGGAGGCCTTCCCTAACTTAACCAACTTGGAGTTGATGGGAGTAACCAATTTGTACTGCATTCTTTGGGTAAGCAGGTAAACCTGTTTAATCCTTAAGAAGCTTGGAAATAACTCAGATCACTGCTTTCATCAATTGTCTTTTGCCATCTTAGTAAGCCCCTGTGGGCATGCTGTTAGTCTATGAAGTCTTTTTTATTACCTATACTCATTCTATGAATAATACCACAATTCTGAGTAAGAATTTGAACTAAACCTTAGAAGGAATCAGTTAAATTGTCCTTTATTCATATAAACGTTTACTAAATTCTACATAAAATATCAGACATCTTTCAAACTGCCACAAAAGACTTTAGGCCTTGCCACCGCTCAGTGATCAACTCCGGCAGCATTAAGACTGAAACGTAAAAGGGGAACAGTGCTACCAGGTTCTAGCATCAAGCTTATTCTGCCAGTAGTTTAAGTGAAATAGCTGCAATTTTTGTAAGCCATTGTTAGTAAAGAGTGTTAAGAAACAATGCATGCACACAACTATAAGTAGATAAAATATTTAGTATAGAAAGATCCATCCATGGATTTAATCCAACCTCAAAGCAAAATTAGCGTTTGGTAGAACCTTTCAGCTGTGGGTTAACTGTTGTCTTAAGAAGAGTGATTGTTTGATTTGGGGTAGGAGGGTAGGGGGAATGGATAGGAATCTGTTTCTTGTTGGCTACACTGAACTGACTGGTGGCTGGTGAACTCCCTCCCTAAGAGACAGGTATAGTGGCTAGGGTGGGTGCAGCCAGAATGTATATATCCAGCAAGTAAACACCCTGCCTCCATCTCTGCCTCCAATCTTTTAAGCATCTTCATCTTTTCTTTCAAATCTAGCCACTATTCTGTGTAGGAAAAATGAATGCAAAATCCTAGCTTTTTGATGTGTGATTAGATGCAGTAAATTACCCGAAGAAAATATTTCAATATTAACAGAAACATGCTGTGGTCTTTTACATCTTATATTCCTCATTAACAAAAAGAGCTTTTGATGTGATACACCATAGGATTACTATAGGCCTTTAACTCAACCAACCTCATTTATAATTTGGGAGGCACCAACCACCAGGTCAGAAGCTCTGCAACCTGCCATTTGCCATTTGCTTTTCTGAATAACCTGGATCCTGTGTGCTTGATAATGTCAGTAGCATGGAACTATAAAGGCTAATCTCCAACTTAATAAATCCCACCACATATACACACACTAAATAAGGCCTTTGCAGTCACTATATAGCCAAGCTATTTTTTTTCTAATCTGGCAGAACAAAAGTACTTTCCTTTGGAAAAATGAGCCATGTGTCCTCAAAAGAAAAAAAAAAAAAAACACTCCCACAAAATGCTTTAATTAATGGTAGGACATGTCTTAAGTATGTAAATGACCAAAAAGTGTTGGTTGAAGTATTGAGCTTGAGGTCGCTCTACATTTAGAAAGCACACAAGGATGCTTCAGCAGCACTGCACTTTGGTACTGTATTCTATTTCAAATGCTTCCTTAGAAACCAGGAGCCGGTCTGCGTAGAATGGCTGAACCCAGGGGAAATATTTTTGTCTGGCATAAGTGCTTGCATTTTGGAAAAATCCATATCAAGTACTGCAGTACACATTCAAATTTGTTTAGTCAGACTGCACACTCAACTGAGCCTCAACATTGAAAAAATAGTATCTAAACTGGAATTTGGTGCATGTTGGAAGAGGAAAAGAAAAAGATATAAAATAGAAAACCTAAACAGCAATCACCTCCAAAACCACACAGTGTGCATTTGGAGATAGCAGTGCCTAAATGCTTCTGCCATTGGGCCAGTGCAGTGCAGCAGCAGCAGAGTCTCAGGGGATATATTAGAAATGCACGCTCTCAGGCCCACCTTAGACTTACTGAATCAGAAGCTCTGAAAATGGGACCCAGAAACCTGCTTTAACATACCCTCCGGGTGATTCTGTGTCTGCACAAACTTGAGAATCACCCGACAGAGGAGCTTAGACAGTCGGCCTTCCATGTGTTCTAAATGATAGGAAGAGAGCACAGCTCAAGAATTTGGAACTGTGAGTTCTGATCCTAGTCAGGCCACTACCTCTTTCCATGGCCCTGCAAACACCATTCAAACCATCTAGATTTCCATTTGCTAAAACACGTAAGCAACAGGTGCTCAGAGTGCACTAGCAATTTAAAAGCGAGCATGGAAATGCGTGCTAGAAAAGTGCACTGCAGTTTATAGCCAACAATACATATATATATATTTTTTTTTTTGACTCTCATTTTACTGTAAAATCGGTAGTGGACTCGGAACCCAGAGCATGTAGTCATTTGTAACACATTTGGAATGACTGCAAGAAATTAGAAGCAACATGCAGCAAATTAATAAGGAAAAAAGTATTCCATCTGGGGAGCTGGGCTTTGCACATGCCAACACGGCCCTCTCTCTGTGAAATAGAGCAATATTTATCATAAATTAAACAAGCATCCTGAATTAATCAGCTATTAACATCTAGCTGAGGAGTTCTAGGTTCCCTGCAGAATGACCCCATGGTAAATATAAAGGTTGCTCCTAATCCTTGTGTCATAGCTTTTCCTGATTGTAGGAACTGGTTTCTAGAAATGATAATCTATTCCCATCCCCCATACCATCTCTGTGTATATTTGTATGTCTCTGTGTGTGCATATTCCTGCACATTTTAGATTTCACACTGCATTTGAAGATTTTTTGATCATGGGATGAAGGAGTGGGTTCCAAATTTATTTCTCATTCATTAGGCAATATGGAAAACTAAGTTGTACCAACCCTGGCTTAGGAGCCAGGAGTCCTTGGAGTTCAGTCATTAACTAGGCTGGCCAACCCATTTCATCTCTCTTAGCCTTTAAACCCTTGTCTGTCACAAGACGAGGCTAAACAGTACCGTCTTGGAGGTAAACTCAAGTTTTAAGGCACGACAATTCCATTCTTCCTACTTCATCATCTGCAATAAAAAAAAAAAAAGATTAAAGAGATTTCTAAAGCACTGAAAGTCTGAGGGAACATTCTTAGATAATTCACTGTCCATCTCCTATATCCCTCTACTGTTGGTGACCTTATTACTAGGCAGTTGTCACAAGATTGAAATCAGGGGGCACCCTGGGGAAGAATGAGGATTAAGGAGGGGGAAATGTATCCCAAGGAAGGCTTTCATGTGCAGCTATAAAAATGATACCGACTCTGTGATAACCAGGCAGAAAATGCTCCTGTTAAAAAACAAAACAACAAAAAAACCCACCCAAATATTCAAGATGTTAACTCTTTCTGCCTGATTCTAAACCTGCTTTAAAGCAGGGCAATGTTACTTACCTGATTTCTTCCTCTCATATGTACCACATTACATGGTGTCCAGCAAAGAGAAATCTAATGTGTTTGGCTGAGTTGAAGACTCAGGAAACCCTAGATTAAACTGCTGGATTTGCATCCTTTTGACTCACTGTTATTCTGAAACAAAACGGGCTTGCATCCTTATTCCTTGAGCTTTGTACCTTCACCAAGAACCTGCAAGCTCTCTGCTTGCTTCACTAGCACCCCTAACCACTCTGGACAGACCCTCTTCCCAAGAGGATGGCCTTGACGACAGGAATGGCTCATGATCAATCATGGGGAATGTCATTCTGAGTGAAGCCTTGGCCAGCTTAGGAGATAAACCTCATTGGCACATCAGGGTCTGGAATTCCTCATTCCAGCTATCTGACTTAGGCTTATTCTTGGGCAAGAGTTCTTTGGACCTGAGTCTCTCAGAAATCCATGTTTTCTTTGTAGTCAATCTACTTCTGTTCCCACTTCATACCCAGCTTCTCTCCTGATGATCTTGGGGCTCTGTTTCCTCTGGGATCCAACTTTTCACCTCTCAGAATGCATATAGTGTGGTAGTTAAGATTAGATATTGGAGCCAGACCCCTGGGTTTATATCCCAGCTCTGCCCCTGGAGACATATGACTGTGGGAACGTCACTTACCTTCTCTGTGCCCCAGTTTCCTTGTGTATAAGAAAAATAGGTAAAAATACTACCACTCTCCTTAGGATTTTGTGAGAATCAAAAGAGGCAATATACATAAAGCACTTGGAAAAGTGATGAATATACAGAAAAGCCTGAAAAAGGTGTTTTTAAATATAATAAGCTGGGCTCAGCCATAGAAGACTTCTGAGACTCTTCTCTAATAGTTTTTTTTTTTTTTTTGCTCCTGGGAGGAATCCTATATTGTTTGTGTTGGTTTCCAGGGCCACTGATCTTTATGGAAGACTTGGCAATAATGATTGAAAGTTAAACTGTGGCCACTACGCACACTTAGGCAAGTGGAGGAGAAAAACTACACTAAAAGGTGTTTTTCTAGATTGCATATTCCTGACGAAGCCCATTATCTTTAATTATCATCCCTACTGAATGGTGAACAGATGAACTCACACAGTCTGAAAGAGAATCAGAGCCATAGTCACATTTCTCAAAATAGCCATGGCACATCAAGAAAGTCCTGCCTCAGCCTTCATCCCCAGCCACAGATGTGTCTCCAGCCCATCACACAGTGACAGTGACCAGAGTTGGCTTTAGATAGGCAGCGCATCAGGCACCTCGTGCAGATTCACTTACTAACAATCCATCAGCTAGATAGGAGTAATAGTGTTCTTGCTCTAGAGATGAGGAAACTAGGGCACAGAGAATTTGATTAAGTTGCCAAAGGTCACAATATTAGTAGCAGAGCAGGGGCTGGAATCCATGCAATTTGGATCTGGGGGCCAATTTTCCTAACGTTGCACAATTAAAAGAATGTGAATGTTGGGGAGATAACAACAGATGCAAAAAGAACAGAAAGAAGTTAGTGACGTTTTGAAGGAGATTTGGGCTTCCATCAAAAGGGAAGAACACTAGGGTTCTTATTTTTAGCTTTCGAGGGAGCAGTGGCTGGCTCTTTCAAGAGTTAACATGCAAACAGGTTCACACTGCATTAAGGCCCCTCTTAAAGTAGACACCACACTACTGGGTGCAGAATTTTCTGAGGCTAGAGTGATCATAACTTTGTGACAGCTGTTTCCAATGCTTAAAAATGGGGCAGCTGTCATCCTCAACCTCATAGGGGATCCAAAAGGCTTTCTGTGAGTTCTAGGATTGGGTAGATAGAAATAGTGTTCTGGAACCTCTTGCTCAACTTGGGAATACCCAATCCTCACTACTCAGACTTTGCAAAGTTAATTTGTATTTGGGATTGGCAGAAAAGAGAAAGGATAATGATCAGAGTCTCTGGATCTGCAGTAGTCTCAGACATTATCGCCAGCCATCTCTCGTTCACTTTTCCATACATGGCAGACATTACTAATAACTCCTAAGTGAACTCAGTTTCAGCCTCAGTATCTTTCTCAAGGCCATGCTGTATGTAATAACTTCCAATGATTAGAATCAACTCAAAAGATGGACCTCCTTTGCTTTGATAGCTTCCCCAGGTTTTAACAACAAAGCCTGTAGGTAGTTGTGGGGTACATCAGTAAGCAAAGTCAAGGTGCTGAGGACTGGATGTGCCCCTGGGGTTGAGCAGAAGTTAAGTATAAACAGGCGAAACACATTCTGGAGACATGTACCTTCAGAGTGGTTTCCAGGGGCGTCTGATAGAGAATCCAGGTGCGAGGAGTTCAGTAAAGGGTGATTACCATAGGACTTGGTTGAACACATGGACAAGAGTTGGCAAGAGACAGCAATCCCTAGTTTGTACCAAATGTCATGCTAAATGCTTCGCATGCTATGTAAAATACTCATCAACCACGAGACAGGTATAATTTTAGAGACAAGGAAACTGAAACAAAGTAGCCTAAACAACTTGCCTAAGGTCAGACGATTAATAAATGGCATAGTTAGATTGAAAGCCACATCTCTATTATCTCAGAGCCCCAGTCTTAACCACCAGACCAATGGCTCTCAATTCTGACCTGTACATTTAAATCCATAGAAAACTTTAAGAAATTATCCATGTCCAGCAGGTCCCAACCCAGATGATTTAAATCGGAATTTGTGGGAGAGGGGCCCAGGCATCTGTATTTTTTAAAAAACTTCCCTTTGATTTTGTTGACCATCTAGGGTCAAACTGTTGCTCTGGATTCCTCTTACACTGAATGAACAGGAGTCAGAGATGGCAGAGAATTCTGCCTGAGGAAGCTGGGTCCTAACCTGGGGGCTAGGACTTGATTGTTAGATTCTAATGACTGGACCCTATTTGGCTGAGCTCCTACTTGTGTTCAATTTCCTCAAGGACTAGGGTCCTGTCTCACATGCCAGGGGTGGAGAACTGGGCTCTGTGGACTTTTCACAGGCAGGTCATTACCTGCCCCCCCCCCCCCGCAACAACCTGCACTGAGCCAACAACATGCTCCTACGTGTCATTTCACTAATGCTTGGTTTATTCTGCTGGACTCTCAAGGGCTTTAAAAAGCTCAAGCAAAAAGAAGGGGAAAAAAATCTATGTTGATTGTTTGGAGTGTTTTCTCTGTTTCTAAAAGTGACCATGAAGTTAATATTTGTCTTTGTCTTCTCCTCCTTTTTTTAAAAAAATTTTTTATTAAGGAGTTGAGTTATGGTACAATCATAAATGCCTATAAAGTAACAATATGATTTGCATTTGCTCTTAAACCAATTCTTCTAATACTTTTATTTATTCCCCACCCTATCTCACACTGCCAAGCAGTCAGTAATAATTGATAATTAGTAAGAAAAATATTAAAATCTCTGACTCTCACAGCCCTTTCCTGGAGGGATTCTTTTAGCAGCAATGCAGGACATGCCCGGCTTAGCCAGTCCATGGGGCTAATTGAATTTGGCAGATGCTCTGCATCAGCAGGCACCAGGGTGCTAATGCCCCAGGTCAGCTGGTGAGAGGGTAAGTGGGCAAGTGCCTGGCTTCTTCCCCATGTTTTCGGAATAGGAATCTAAGTCCCAGTAATCACCAGCCTGTAGGACAAGAGGCTATTTTGGTCCTTCCCTTATCCAATGGAAAGTTAGGGGTGGTGTCATCTGAAACTGCCAAGGAGCATCCAGTTTCACCCTTATCCAGGACATGTCCCTAGAGGAAATGGAAGCAATGTCAAGGAGACCAAAATGCAGGTGTCAGAACTTCCCTTTGTTTTTATTTCATTGTCCTTTCATCTTTTTTCCTTCAGTTTTCAGTTCACTTTTCCACTGTTTCAGTTCAGGTGTTCATTACATCTCACCTGGAATATTCTAGCAGCCTTCCGGTGGGTTCACTACCTCCATTCCATTGTCCTCGTTCCCTTTCAGCCTATTTTCCGTGATCGCTGAATGATCTTTCCGAAGGTTCAATGGAAACCATGAGTGTGAAGACATTTGTAGCACATCACGCAAGTCACAGCACCCACCTGTACAGAAATGCCTGATGTGGCAGAAGACTTGAGGATGCAGCCCTTCATGGTCTAGAGCTTCTGGAAATAGACCAAGGGGAATGTTTTAAGGCCACAGCGGTCTATGTTGCTACACATGGTACTGAAAACTTCAAATTTCCAATCTCAAAAGCATTCAGGGTGGTCCTGTCTGTCTGGAAGTATAGACTGTAAGTCTAATTATGCCTATTTCTCAAGGTACTAAGGCTGAAGGCTGTGAGTTGCAGAAGATCACTCAGTAACCATAGCCTAACCATAATACAAATCCAGAGGACTTTGCTTTCCAATGTGCTCTATTAATATAGAAATATTGATGTTTGGGTGAGTGGATGGATGGATGGATGATTTGATAACCCTTCTTTTAACACATGGAAGGGATCTTAATTGCTGTCAGAGTACAGATAAATCAGACAGGCATTCAAAGCTTTCTAGGATGTGGCTTTAGGTTATTTTCCTACTTTAATAACCAGATAATTCCCAATGCACCTCATACTGCACTCCCACTCTACATTTTCCTACTTTTTAATTATTTTACTCTCCCTCTTGTGTGCCCTTTTTCATTTCCTGTCTCATTCCCTGATCCTGAAAACTCTATCCAACCATAACCCATAATAGGGTTACCAGATAGAATATAGAATGTCCCATAAAATTGGAATTTCAGATAAACAATAAATTATTGTTTAATATAAGTGTATGCAAGTACTGCATGGAACATAGTGTGGTTTGGGTGTCCCATCAAAGTTTCATGTGCTAGCAGGCTTGGTCCTTAAGGTAGTGGTATTGGGAGATAGTGGAACCTTTAAGACATGGGGCCTAGTAGGAGATATTAGGACAATTAGGTTGTGCCCTTAAGTGGGTTTAAGAGATTTTTCATGGAAGATTGTTATCAAACAAAACAAGCAACAAAACAAAAGAAAAAACAAATAAATAAAAAGAAAACATGCTCCTAACCCTATGCAGTGCTCTCTGCTTACTGGTTCAAGATGTAATGGCTCCTCCTGCACATGCTCTGTCCTTTGCTATAGGGCCCTTACTGGAGCCTGTGGTACACCACGTGACCACGTGGAATTTCAAATTCTAAAAGTATGCACTAAAGAAACTTTATTTTATAATGTTAACCTCTAGCAGGAATTTCATTACAGTGATGAAAAGCTGACTAATATATAACATATTGATACTAAAAATTATTTGTGTTCATTTAAGTTCAGATTTCATGGGGTCCCTGGCAATTTGAATTTCAATGACTGGCAGCCTTACTCAGAAGGTGGTTGTCCCTTGTGTGTTCTCTGGTTTTGCTCTGCCCATCTCCAAATGGGATTCAGTGCTTCTTCATATTTTCTGCTCAGAATCAACACTTAGCAAATCGTTAATGAGCCATGTTATTTTACAGAAGATTTCTTAATAAATGTAGAAATGGTGTTTATATTCCATAATCTTTTTTCTTTAAAATTCTTATTAAAAGTGACCTCATGACCCTTTGTTCTTGATCAGAAAGTCACTAAGTGTTTTTGTGACCACTTCCCCACATAGCATTCATCCCTGACCCTCTGTTTCCACTCTCCCTTTTATAAAGAAGTTTCCATCTTCCAAATCCATGTACTAGTGTGAGGCTTACTGATCCACCATGGTAGACTTTTCAAAGCAACTTTTCTTTTTTTTTTAAGAGAGAGGGACAATGAGAGAGAGAGAGAGGAGAGAAAGAATCAATTTTTGATTTAGTTTTTCATGTGGCTTTTGCTGCTCTGACATTTAGTTGTTGTACATGGTGCAGAGGTTCGAACCTGTGTCCTCATGCATTTCAGGCAAGCACTGTAACCTCTGAGTCACCACTCCATTCCCTCAAAGCAACTTTTCAGTTAAGCAGGTTTCTCTTTACAAAGGAATATTCTTCTAAAAAAGATTTAAGATGTTCCTACATGTTACATTCCATTAGGCCTTTAGAATTTTTTCCAGGAGAAAGGAATTGCTCCCTTACTAGATAGTAATTGCTTGTATAGGTGACTGAGCCCCTTATTTTGCCCTCTGCTCTTCTATGGCAGAGGACATTTCCATTCTCATGCATGTACTGCAGTCCATCTAACCATCTGCCAGAAAGCATTCAACAAGTGTCTATTAAAGTGAATGAATGCAGTGAAAGACTACATTTTTTTTTTAGAGAGAATCAATTTTATGTAGTTTTTCATGTGGCTTTAGTTGCTCCAGCACTTTGTTGTATTCATGGTGCTGGGGTTTGAACTTGTATCCTTAAGCTTGCTAGGCAAGCGCCTTAACCACTGAGCCACCGCTCCAGCCTCAGAAAGACTATATTTTAAGTGTATTTGACCATAAATGGTTATACGATAATAGTAACCCAAGAATGCATCTCTGTAGTCAAGAAAAAATACTTAAAAGTATATGTGAGTAATTTTCTACCCTAGATACATGTTAAATCTGGGGAGTTTTTTAAAAAATCACAATGTCTAGACCCCAGCCCAGATCAAGTGCAACAGTATCTCTGTGGGTAAAGTCCAGGAATCAATACTATTTTTAAAGCTCCACATGATTTTACCACATAAACAAAGTTGAAAACCATGGATAGTTGCTGGAGACTTGGACCAGTATTCTTCTTTGGGTTTAATGAATAGCAGAGGAGGGAGAATAGAATAGTATGGGGGAGAGTTACAAATTTTTGCTTTATTTTTCCTATTGTACATGTTTTAGTGTATGCACAGTGCCTTTACACACACATGCACACTTGTGTACACCCCTTACTCCCTACCTAGCCAGGCCATGAGCCTTCAGTCATGTGTTCACTTTATAACCATGAAGAACTATATGGCTCAAGAAGCACTGGACCCGGCTGCAGCGGTGGCTCAGCGGTTTCAGTGCTTGCCTGGCAAGCTTGAGGACCCGGGTTCAAACCCCAGCACCACGTACACAACTGAGTGTTGGAGCAACTAAGGCCATGTGAAAAACTAAATAAAGTTGTTTCTCTCTTTCTCTGTCTCTCTCACTGTCCCTCTCTCTTTAAAAAAAAAAAAAAAAGAAGCACTGGACAAATGCATGAACTTGGATTTACTGGATCGAGTTACTTCTTCTCCAGGATCACAGCTCTAATTTTACAGTTTTGGGCTCTGGTTTCTCCAAGAAGTCAATGACCATGGTACTTTCTTGGTACAAAAAGATAAAGAACTTGCCAAAGCAGAATTGTCCGGCCTTCCACACCTCTTCCCCTGCCAAACACCAATCTGAACTGACCATGCAGAAGAACATTGAAGGAATGGTTTCTTCCTGGTTTGGACACTTTCCACTTGACGTTCTTCCAGGCATTGTAAAGTGGAATTCCTTTTAGTATATGTGACTGTAAAGAGATGGATTCTTGAAATGGAGACTTTGAAAAATCAGGATGAACACGGACAGAAGGAATATGTGTGCTGGGAGTCAGAAGATTGGAATCCTCGACCTTGCTGTGCCCCTTGCCAGCCGTGTGAGCTGGGCAAGTCTTTTCAGCCTGGATCTTCTCCTCTGCAAAAGGAGTATCTTAGTCTGTATGTGCTACAATAACACAGTAGCTAAGCATGGGCAATTTAACAGGAATTTATTCTTCACAATAGTTCGGGGTGGGGGGTTCAAGATCATGAAGCCAGCAGGACCAGTCTTTTGAGAGAGGATTGTTCTCTGCTTCCAAGATGGTGCTTTGATGCTGCATCCTCTGGAGGGGAGAAACATTGTGTCCTAATGTGGTGGAAGGGACAAAAGGTAAAAATGGGTCTAACTCCCTCTGTCAAGTCCTTTTGTAATGGTGTTAATCTATTCATGAAGCCAGGGTCCTCATGACTTAAACACTTCTCAAAAGTTCTCACCTCCAAATACTGTTGTTGTATTGGGGATTAAATTTCCAACACATAGATTTTGGGGGAAGCCAGACATGGTGACTATTATGATTTGGTTATGAGGTGTCCCTACCAAAGCTACTGGTTTTTTTCGCAAGAAAATGACTGAATTGTGAAAGCTATAACCTAATCAGTCCATCCCAGTTTGAATGGCCTATGTGGTAACTGTAAGCAGGTGGGCCATGACTGAAGGAGATAGGTCCCTGGACCTTCCCTAGAAGGGTTGATCTTTCCTTTACTCCTTCTCTATGGCCCTGCTTCCTGACCTCACTATGAACTGAACAACTTTCCTTGGCTGGGCCCTCCCCCATTAAGTACCACCTCGACTTTATGAGCCCAAAGCAATGGAGTTGGTTGACTATGGATGGAGACCTCTGAAGCTGTGAGCCCCAGGTAAATTCTTCCTCTCTAAGTTGTTATTGTCATATAGTTTAGTCACAGTGACACAAAAGCTGACTAATACAGTGGTACACACCTGTAATCTCAATGACTCAGGAGACAGGAGGATCGCAAATTTGAGGCCAGCCTCAGCAATTAGCAAGATCCTCAGCAGCTTAAAAAGACCTTACCTCAAAATAAAAAAAAAATAAAAAATAAAAAGACTGGGGATGCAGCTCAGTGGTTAAGTGCCCCTGGGTTCAATCCTCAGAATAAATAAATTAATAAATAAACAAACAAATAAATTCAGAGAGACATATTTAAGCTATAGCAAAGTGGTTGATGAATTTAATGATCCTCAGGTTCCCTTCAGTTCTAAATACTCCATGAATTCTAAGTCTTGAGACAGTATGTGAGGAATCTTCTGAGACTCTGACCCATTTCTAAGAGGTTAATTCTTCTCCAAAGGCCCTGCATACACATGTGCTCAAATAATGCATTGAAATCAGCACAAGGTAAGAGACAGAGAACAAGCCCCATCCTGCTTTAAACTATGCTCTTAAAAACAAATCACATTCCCTCTCTGAGCCTTAATCTTCTCAGTTGTGAACTACTGTTCCTTTCAACTCTGCCTAGGGATGCTGGGTGCTCAATTGGCTGAGGGCTCATGTCACAATGAATACAAAATTTCAATCTAAGACAACGTTTAAACCATGAAGAATTAAAGAACAACATCTGTTGTCTAGGACAGATAAGTGAACCCAGCTCAAATGCAAGCAGAAGGAGGGAGGAAGAAAGGAAGATAAAGGGGGAGAGGCAGAGGGGAAAAGAATTCACAAATAAGATTGAAATTTTGAATCTGTTTTATCCAATCAAGAAAAATGTCTATAATTGCATTTTAATTTAAATATGGAAATTATGTCACATTTCAGAAAGAATGCTTGAACTTTTTTAAATGAACAGATAATTGTTTGCAACATGTGCTCCCTTTTTGGTTTTCAAAAAGGCTCTTTTCTTCTGTACATTGATGTGGCTTTTTTCAGACAAGAACTAACCAGGTACAGAAGCCCATGTTTTGCCGCTTCTTCCTGATAGTCATCATTCCGAAAGTCTTACACCTTATTCTTTATTTTGATTCTTTTCCATTTGGCCTAAGAACTGTTTGAAGGATGATCCCTTTGAGGTGCACACTCCCCAGTGTGGTATTCCAGGTCCCTTGTGTTCCTGTTTCACCTAGGGTTTCAGGTTTCTATTCCCTGCTCTCATGCACCTATCCCAGGGCCCACTGGTACTGAACCAACCACTCCCTGTTTCCCATCTGCGTCATGCCTTTCCCAGCCCTGCCCTGGTTTATCCTTTCTCAGTCTTGCTTCTGCATAAGACTCAACTCCAATTCCATCTCCTTCCTGAAATTTTTTTCTGATTTCCTAAGCTACAAATAATTTCCCAGGCCCTGTCCTAAAATGCCTGTCCTACATTATATCTATGTGTATAGCAACACTTAATATTTTCAGCCCTGCAATAATATTTCCAATACAATTTTTTTTCAAGAACAAGGTTTATGTCTGAGGGCAGTACACACCAGAGTATTTAGGAGGTCAGAATCAGCTGTCAGACACATCTGGATTTGAATCTTGGCTCTGCAGCTGGTTGCTAGGTGAGCTTAGGCCAGTTATTTGATCCCTCAGCTTAAGTTTAGTCCTCTATAAAAAATGGATGGTACCTTACTCTCATAGGGTAAGAGTGAGATTCAGTTGGATAATATGCAAAATAGCAGTTAATATGGCATTCACTATATGTCAGACATTATAAGCACCTGATATTTATTAAACTTGTGACCTTAACAGCCCCACTTGACACAAGAAGAACTTGAAGCACAAATTGGATAAGGGTCTTGCTCAAAATCTCACAGTAGTTAGGCTGACTCGATGGTCCATGCTCTTGGCCCCTGAGCTGCACTACTTCTATATATAAATGTTACATATTTTCATTCATTAGTCAAATATGCATCCTTATAGAACCTAGCACACTTTCGGCATGCAGTAGCTGCTCAAGAAATAATCATTTGGATAAAGGGACCCGATATTTAATTTGAAGGAGCCGACCTGGTTAGACGCATCTTCACTGTGTTATGAATGGTGTTGGCAGTAAACCAACAAATGCCTCCTCATCCTAGAGGCCATTTCTGATTTCTTTCCACTGGCTCATCTCTACAATCCCATCACTGATTCTCAGAAACAGTGTACTGTTGCTTAGAAGAAAAGATTCATTTAAAGAATATTTTTTTTCTTAAAATGTAAATTTTATTGAAGACATCTAAATATTTTAGAGGAAAAATGGTGAGAGAAAAAGATTACTATTTTGCTATGTGATTTTAGGCAAGTCATTTTATGTCTCTTAGAATTTTTCATCTGTAAAATGATGAGTCCCCAGGAGACCAAGGCAGGAGGAGCACAAGTTTGAAGCCAGCCTCAGCAATTTAGCAAGACCCTGTCTTAAAATAAAAAATAAAAAGGGCTGGGTACATGGCTCAGTGGTTAAGTGCCTCTGGGTTCTATACCTGGTATCAAAAAAGAAAAGCTACTCTGAACATAATGATCTTTAAATATTAACATTTTGGGATTCAGGGTTGTTAAATGTTTATTTGTTCTTTTGATATTTCAAATGTACCTTAAAGCACACAGAGTACAAAAATATGGAAATTTAATCTAAATAGGATGTATTAACAAATGTAAAGAACAAAACAGAATTGAAAACAAGTTTGCTTAGTTATCACTTCCATGAGAATCCATAAATTTGCATAGCACTAGTAGTAATAGTACCACCTATAAATTTAATAATGCTTTTATAAGGCATTTGGAGACTTTTTTCCAAAGGCTTCTACCCTTGATATTAAGAGATATCCAGACCATTAGGAAAACACCAGAACAAAAACGTGAAACACAGATGCACAGAAAGACTGAATATTATCTATGTGTCTAGAATTGAATAGGCATCCATTATTTTTTAATTCTGTAAAGAATCTTGAAAGACATACTCTAAACCCAATAATCTTGCAACCTAAAAAGTAAGACATGTAAATATTTGCAGCTACAAACTAAGGGTATGGAAATACTAGGAGTAAGGCTATAGGCCAAAAAATAATTCTGGGATTTTTCTGCCTTCATAACAACCTATCCCAAGTCTGTGGTGTCTGAGAGTTTCTAAAGCATTTCACTTGCATATCTTAATTTAATACTTTGAAAACACACACACACACACACACACACACACACACACACACTAACTCATACCCATCAACACCACCAACTCTACATTCTGTTTTACAGATGAGGAAACTATGACTTAGAACTATAAAAACACTTGGCTTAGTTCAAGCAATTAGTACAATGCTGATATGAGATTCAAAGTCAAATCTTCTGACTCCAAACACTGTTTCCTGACCCTTAAAAAAATTATTTCTCTGAAGTCAGTGTTTTGTGGAGATCGGAGAAGCGGATGAGAAGCTCTGGACGTTTTGCTTAAAGTTAGGGAGAAGCCAATGCCTGTAACACCAGTAACCTGGGGGATTGAGGCAGGAGGATCACAAGTTAAAAGCCAGCCACATCAATTTAGTGAGGCCCTAAGCAACTTAGCAAGGCTGTCTCAAAACAAAAACAAAACAAAACAAAAAATTTTAAAAAGAAAGAAAAAATAAAATTAGGGAGAATAAGAACATGTGTGGTCCGATAAGGCAGGAAAGCTCAGGCATATGGAGGAAAATAATGCTTGTCCTTAGTTGCTAGGCTTAAGCATTTTCAATTATATGGACTTTTTTTTTATCCATTTACAGACTAGGAAACTGAGGCTCACAGTGATTAGTTGAAAATCATGTAGCAAGAGGCAATACTAAGACTGGAAATCAGCCTTTCTGACTCTAAATACAATAATTAAAAGCATGTATTTTGGTTTGTTCTCTGTTCCCCACACAGCTCTTGGTGCAGCCAGCTCCCCAAGTCTGATGTTTTCATTGTGAAACAAGACTAATAATAATAAGCACTGGTAAGATGTTGTATGTAACAGGTGAGTTCATTCCTGTATTTGGCCCAAAGGAAGTGCTCAGGAAATACTAGCTATGAAGATGATCTGCTAGATTTTATTGTTTCTCAAGTAGAATGGATTTGCTTCTGGCTGTCCATATTGACCTGCTCCGAGGACTGCATCCATAGGTGCACGCTAGGTGGATGGGGCAGAGCTGATTGGATCAGAGCTAAACACTGACCTAAACAGAAGCAGTAACATTCTTCCTACTGAGAATTTGAATTTGAGATTTGTAAAAGTCATGAGAAGTCTTGCAGATTTCTGAAACTATTACGTGTAAAGTGAAAAGCAATGAGATAGTCACGTGTCACTCTGTGAACTGGGGAGGCAAAGACAGATGGTCTGCAGAGAAAGAGGATGAAGGCAGCCTGCAGAGGAAGGTAGAAAGAGGGCAAAGTTCACTGCCTCGGTCTCTTCCTAAGACCCAGCTATACCCTTGTTCCTGGGTTCTACTTCCATTTCCTCCTTGTTGTTGAAACTGCCTCAAGGAATCCCACCTTGAGCCAAAGCCATAGACCTTGCCTTTGGTCCCGTATCCCTGATTTATTCAGCCCACATCATGCCGAAGTCCAAAGCCCCAAATCTCCTTGGAATCACAAGACTTGGCTTCTTTAGGCAATGAAGCTGCCTGCCAAGCACCCAGAAGGACACTTAAGCCATCCTGTGTCTGGACTAAGTCTGCATGATAAATCTATTTAAGATAATTTGGGCATTAAGGACACACAATTATATAAAATACTGCCATCTAGGACTTCAGGGGTTCCACCTTGACTGTGAGCCACATCTGTCACCGAGATCCAGTCATCCCCAGTGCAGGTATGTTGCAAGGGTTTTGCACAGGGGAGCAAAAAGCCAACCGAGAAAAAAAAATTCAGTCCATGGGAAATGGCATTAAGGCATTCAGTGATAAATCCTTAGTCATCAAAGGACAGGAGCAAGCCTTAGAGGAAGCAGTGTTATGTCTCCTAGCCCAGTTCCCTATGGCATCTCCTCTGGATCATCTGGAGCAATATGAGGGTATGTAAGAGGCAATGGAATACTGTGATAAAAGTCTACTAAATGAAGACTCTTTAAGACATTGGGGCTACAAGCAGTTAGCCAGCCATGCTGAAGCATAGAACATGAGAGAGAAGCATTCATTCTACCCTTCCCTGCACCGAACCCCATATGACCTTGACACCTTGGTGTTGGTCTCAGGTGCGAGACTGCAGTGTCCAGCAAAAGTGAACCACCAGGGAGATTTGGCTGAACAAGGTAGATTCCATGTAGAAGAAACCCAGAGGACTAAGTGTCTGATATGCACATGGCACCCCCTGTGGATACTCAGAAATAATTGGGAAAGGGAAGACTTTTTAAATAATAACGGAAGTACTGCAAGAACAATTAAGGGTGAGGAGGAGGTGGGAGCAGTAAAGCACAGGTTAGAAATGGCAATAACTCATGGGACATAAATATGCACTCAGGCAACCACAAAGATTGGGACCAGATGACCTGAAAGAATTTAATGAAGCTGAAAATTCAGGCCAGTGATGTGAAGTGCAGATGGCTGTTGAATTGCTGCACTGAGAGTCATCCAACCTCTTTTCCCTTAATGCAAATGGTAACCTCAGTGATATACAAAGAAGTTTCTCCAATCCTATTTGAATATCACTGCACACTTCCTCATCAGGGACTCAGAGCAGAGAGAATGCCAGCCAGCACAAGAGAAGAGCAAGACTCCACTCGGGTACTTCCTGAGTCACAAATGACTGGCACAATATGAACTCTGAGATACATGACAAGTGTTCAAGTGCCCTGGGGATGCAGGAACATGTGGGCATCCTCCATTTGGAGAAGCAGATCCTGGGTGAGGCCACTGTGTAGACAGAGTGGGATTTTCTGGTCATACAAGTTGGAACCAGTGAAGCCCAATCTCAATTTGTGGTCTTACCAGTTATCAACCATGTGACTTTGAGCAGTTTTTCTATCTTTGAAACTAGAATAATAGTATAAAAAGCCAATACTAAATTTACTTTCCCTGTTAGCAACTAAGTTAGGTTACAAGTTTTTATGCCCTGTTACTTCCCTTCCCATTCCTTCTTTCAAAACTCAAATGTTCGGGGGATCAGACAGGAATCTCAAACCAGCAGAGGGGCCAAGAGGAAGACTAGGTCACACAGGAGAGCACCTGCCCCTTCTGCAGAGGCTTCCTTAGCTCTAGTCTCCTCTTACCCCTAGAAATGTCAGCCCAGGAATTATCAGATATGACTTTTCAAGAGAAACTAGAAACTTGGAGTTTCATGTGAATGTGCTTATCTTAAATATTGCAACAGATTCAATTTTTTAATAAGCACATTATAAGGCAAATCCACAGCAGGTTTCAATGTCAACCTTTTGCTGCTGGTTTGCATCCTCTTTGGCTGTGCTTTGAGGAAGGAGATAACCATGAGATTCCAATTCAAACCTCTCCTCTGAAAGCAATTCACACCTTCTATGGCATCATGGGCTCCTTTACTTGAAAGCCATTGACAGAAAAGGAGACAAGACTCAGATTGCTTCTGTATTGCTATCTAACCTGGCTCTTGGTCATCTGCATTGGATCAAAGGCTCCTGTGTCCCACCTGCAGTTCCCAGAAGTCCCAAGGGATGAAATCTCTCCACTTCCATCTTCCCACCCTGGGGCACAGGTGCAATGGGACTGAAGCTGCCCCATGCACAAGATTTCATGTTCTAAAAGTATTCTAACCTCCTGGTCCTCTTCTTAGTTGCCCCTCCACTACTGTGAGAATTGGACAGTACAGATATCCTTTATGCAGAGCTGAGGGATTGCATTTACAATGCATGTCAGGGGATTGATTGATTCTGACATTATCTCTCAGTCTGCTCAAGCTCAAATGAGAAAAATTATCTCGGGAATCAGGTAAAGGAGGAAATGTCACTGCGAGACAGCCACAAACAAATGCAGATGGAGGTCCCTTGAGAAACACTGGCGGCAGAGGAAGTCAACACATTACAACAAGGTCATGGGCTCTGTGGATTAAGAGGCTATCAAATTCACAAAGAACATGATGATAGTTAAATGAATCCTAGCCCAGCAGAGAGGGAACGCTCTTCCAAGGGTTTTATCTTCAGTAACAGACAATTTTAAAATCATCTATGGATAATATTGCAGGAAGAGTGAAAGGAGAGAACTCACATGTGCTAAATACCCCGTTTTCCACGCATGTCTGTATCTTTTCTCTAGCTAAGGGACACAGCACAAGTTACTTAACCACACTAAGACTCAATTTACACCAGTGAAATAAGAATGATAATGCTTATCTTGTAGACTGATTATAAGAAATGAGACCAAGGGTGTAAAAGCCCCTACCATGGTGCCTGGTACATATTAAGTGACCATTGCTATTGTTATCTTATTATCTCAATGATTCTTCACATCAAACCAGGGATATTATCTGTACTGCATGGTGACAACTTAAGTGCAGAGAGGTTCCCTGTCTAAACTGTCTGACTTTTTCCAGCTCGTAAGTCAGGGAGCCTGGATTCAAATCTGGGCTGGCTTTTGACATTGCTTTTCAACAAAGATTGTTCCCTGCTCTGCCCGCTGGGTTAGCCATATTAGCAAACCAATGTTCTAAAGTTTTCTAACCAGCTGTTCTTCTCTTCAACCAAAACTGAATCAGACAATGTTTAACATCTGACAAAACCCTCCCAAGGCCCTTGGTTCGTCATTAATGCCTTCTTCTCCACCACCCCATCTGACACCCAGGCCAGGCTACTATCAACATCCTCTCTGCCCCAGACACCCACCACACAGCTGTCATTCAACAAAACAGTGTGGTCCTGGCTGGGTCTGCACCTCTGTGCTGGGCTCTTGCTTTCTACTCTCTTGCTTCTTTTCTTCCATCCCTGAACTCTGTCCCTTGTTACCCATTTGATTGGCCTCTTTGTCCTCCTGACGTCAGAATTGATCTCTTCGTCTTGACCCTCACACCTCTGCCCAACATGGTTTCTGCACAGCTCTTCTGTCCCTTCTACTTAGGGACCCCCCAGTCTGCTCCACTCATGCTTGATCTGATCAGATGAGACGGATTTTCAGTGAGACTTAGCAGGGTCAGCTCCAGGGTTTGTGCTAGGAGTAAGGTGGGAGATGCACAGTGAGGGTCAGGCACCCCAGGAGTCAGCTTCCTTCTTGAACAGGAACCGAGAACTGTTTCTAGGTTTTCCATTACTTTGAGGTGTAAACCACACATTGTCAATTTTAATGATAGAGTCAACTATATATTTAGCAATAGCTTTCTTTGTGAAATAAAGGCAGATGAGGTGAAAAAAACACACATTTCAGTGTTAAGACTGACTCAACCTGATTTCAGAAACATTAAGAAGTGGAGTGCAAGCTTCAAGAAGGGCAGTGTATATTAAAGGATGTATATTATTTATTATTACAGTTTGCTGAAATTTATATTATTATCAAGGCGATGTTAATGTGTGAAATTAAAGTTTCCGTTTATTGCCTGTTAAGAGTGTCAAGGTAGGGGCTGGAGCGGTGTGGCTCACTGGTTAAAGTCCTTCCCTGGTATGCACAAGGACCCAGGTTCATACCCCAGAACCATGGATACAACAAAGTGTCTGAGCAATGAAAGCCAGATGAAAAAACTAAATAAAATTGATTCTTTCTTTCTTTCTCTCTCTCCCCCTCTCTCTATCTTTAAAAAAAAAAAAAAAAAAGGCAGGCTAGCTAGGCAATGTGGACCTGAGTAAGCCATAGTGATGTCATGTCTTCCTACAGAACTCACTTTCTGTAGAACAATACAAACTTTTGTATGGAAAATATCATCATAATGTGTTAAGAAGAGGCCTGAGCTCTTAACCTGTCCTGGGGTCTCAGGTATGGTGGATAATAAATATAATAATGGATAATTATTTTTATTTATTTATTTATTTATTTACTTTTGGTACTGGGGATTTAAGACAGGGATGCTTTACCACTCAGTAACACCCCCAGCCCTTTATTTATTTATTTATTTATGTATTTATTTTTATTTTGAGAAAGAGTCTCACTGAGTTGCTGAGGCTGGCTTTGAATTTACGATCCTCTTGCCTCAGCCTCCCCCACTGCTTTTTTACAGGTGTGTGTCACCACACCCAGCTAATTTTTGATGATTTAGTGTGTGGTGGGCACTGCTGTAGTGCTTTCCACCATTGCCACTGAATCCTAACAGCTGTTTCATGAGATAAGAATGGTCACTGTGCCTCTGGTAATAATTAAGAGATTGAGGCACAGAGAAAGTAAGTGATGGGCTCAAAGTCAGTCAGCTAACAAGTAGCAAAGGTAGAATGCAAAACTAGAAAATCTAAGGATTATAAATAAATCAGAAAGAGGAAGAGAAAGGACTGGTGGGCAAAGGTGTGGAAGAATGAACCCCTGTGGGGGCGGAAGAGGATCATAGTAGTTACGCACAGTTAGTGCTGTGCCCAGGCCCCTGGGTTGTGTCCTGGAGAGCTCTTCATGCACTTTTGACCTGAAGGCTTTTCTCTAAGCCAAGTGGGGCAGCTCTGCCTTTCCATGGAGGGCTAGCAATTAGCACATTAGCACACCAGGGTGTGCTGATGGGAGTTGGTGTATAAACATCCCAGCTCCCTTGTTCTTCAGGTTGGAGCATGTGCTGCTTGGCATTGTCCTCAGGGATTAAGCTCGTTGACAGCTGGCTTGATAACACACCTTATGTAGGCCACCTCCCTTCATTGCATCCCTTCCCTATTCCTTACCGGTCTTGCTTGCATGTCCCAAATATAAGCCTCTAAAACCTGAATCCTTGTCCCAGGGTCTGCTTTTAGAGGAACACAAACTAACACAAATTTGTTATTGCTAAAATGTAAAGCAGGAGACTGAAGAGACACAGCAGGGTCAACCTAGCCCAAAGTCTGTAATGTATCCACAGACATGCTAGTTACCAGCCTAGAACACCGCGTGCGTGCGTGTGTGTGTGTGTGTGTGTGTGTGTGTAAAACATCACTGCAGAAAGTCCCTAGGAGAACATATGTCTGTTCTATTTTACAAGTTATCCACCTGAAACCTAAAATGGAAAATGATTCAGAAGTGTCCCCTAGCTGCTTAGTGGTAAAGACCAGGTTCTTGATGCCCAAACAGTAAGCCAGAGTCCTACTCACTGAGGCATGTTAAGAAGATGTTTGAAATAATCTCTGCACCAACTCAATCATTTTTTTTTTAAATTCATGAAGATTAGGACCTTGGGAAACTCATTTTGGGGCACTGTCTTTCTTGAAAACCGGTTTGTGCTAACCAAGTCACCAGATCTGGTTAGGACCTCCAGTGCTGAGAAAGGGAGAACCATGCAGCAATTTTCAGCACAGTGTTGAAGATTTCTTGCCCAACCGAGGCATTTCATTTCCAGGAAACAATGATAGAAAAATCATACAGATATGCATAAATGTGCACAATCCTGCACTATCTATAACAGCAGAACTATAGAAACCACCTGAGTATCCATCAATGAAATAGTACCAAGTGTCATCGCATAAAACAAGGACAGTCGAGAAAGATATTCTTGTTAAGTGAAAAAAGCAATTTGAAAACTGTATGTACTATTGTAACCCCTTTCGTTTAAAACAGAAATAAAAAAGGAAACCTTCTATGTAGATAGATATTTTGCTTGGTAAGCACAAGCAAATTCTAGAAAGATACGGATCAACTGTCAGTAGTATGTGGTGGTATAATTTTGGGCATATTAACTTGCATTTGTTCTCTCTTTATTTTTCCCCACTGTCCATTGTAAACAGATGGTCAGGCATTTTTGTGGCCTCTTGCCACAAGGGAAATGTTTATCATAAGGCCAGAAGCCAAAATCGTCTGCGAGACACTTCCGATTCTGGTGCTGAATTTTATAAGACCTAAACCCATTGAGAAGATGACACCTGCTTCTTGCCATGGAGATGCTGGAGAGAGAAGGGACGGTGTTTGAAATGGGATAGAAGTCTGTGAAGCTTGGAGCACTCCCAGGAGGAGGAAGACCTCGTATATACTGGCCTGGACATGCCAGACCCTTATGCCTTGCTTTCAGAGAATCAACTGAGGAGCCAGAACTGCGCGAGATCATGCGATCCAAAAAAAGATCATGCGATCCAAGACCAGGAACACCTAAGCAGCAAATATAGTAGATTAAATGCAATGGCTGGATAGATGCATCAAGCCCTACATAAAATTCTGGGACCCTTGCACATTCTGAGGATGACAATAATGACTATGATGGAATTCCTGTGATGAAGAGAGATGCTATAGGCCCAGAATTCAGTTTAATTTTATATAAATATAAAGTGCTGTATTTTTATGCTTCTGTGTTTGTGGAATAACATTCATATTCAAATTTGGGTGCAGTGGCACTAGTTACTTGGGAAGCTGAGGCAAGAATTATGCAAATTCAAGGCCAATCTCAGCAACGAAGCCAGACCCTGTCTCAAAAATAAATAAATAAATAAATAGATAAATAAATAGAGCTGGGGATGTGGCTCAGTGGTTAAGTGCCCCTGGGTTCAATCCGTGGTACTCCCTACCCAAAATATTCCTATTCAATATAAATGTTGGGATTGGAGAAGGAAGAATGTCATCTCTTACCTCATGTGATTCTTCAATGGTGGAATTATCAACAATTTTTTCTTTGTTTTCCCTCCCTATGATTTTTCTATAACATAGGTTTTAATGTTCATTAAACCTCTTATGGTTTGAATATGAAGTGTCCCCTCAAAACTCACCTATCACAATTCAGGAAGGCTGAGGTAAAATGACTGGGTTGCAAAAGCCTTAAAACAATCAGTGAATTACTCCCCTAATTGGCAACTGTGGGTTGGTAGGATGTGGCTGGAGGAGGTAGGTCACTGGGAGCATGACTTTGCGTACATATTCTGTATCTGGTGTGGAATTTCTCTGTGTTCTGCTTCCCAATGTGGCAGCTTGAGCTCTCGGCTCCCTGTGTCACACTCTGCAACCATAATGTTCAGCCTCACCTTGAGCCCTGAAGAATGGAGCCAGCCTCCTATGGTCTGGGACCTCTGAAGCCATGTGCCCTTAAATAAACCCTGTCATCCTAAAATTGTTCTTGTCAGATCTTTGACTAAAGCACCACCCTCTCAGTCTGGGGGTCACAGCTGCAGGGGAGCAGGGTCATCTGCAAAAGCCCCACTTCTGACTGTGGGGTCATCAACACAATTCAATCATTTCCTTACCACTGGAAAGATCCAGTGACTGCTGTGACTGCAGAAACAGGAATGCTCACCCTGGATTTCTGGTGCTCTGGGACGTTCAGACACACTTGGCTTTTCAGAAAAGAGGCCTCTTTCTTCTCCCCTCGGTGTTGTTGCTCTTCCCTCATGCTCATTCATTCTCTGGGTCTCCTCGATGAGAATCTTGCTCAATTTCTTTGGCAGGTATCCCTCTCAGGAAGAGAACATGTCTCCAGGGATGAACAGGAAGGACAGAGGATATGGTCATGGAGGGATAGCTGTGGACAACCTAAAGTGGACTTTACTGTCAGAGTGCTACAGAAGAGATGACTCCACTGTGAAAAATGCAATAATTCTCTTCTTGATATTTTTTATTGGAGCATTATAATTATACATAATAGTAGGCTTCATTGTTACAAAATACACAATAAATCTGTCTGAGCCTACTGTATGGAAAAAAAAAGAAATAAGCCATTTCTATTTTCAGTTTTTGAGTTCCACTAATCCTTCGGTCTTAGTTACCACTGCTTTCCATGCAGAACCTCCCAACTGTTAGGCTAGGACTCCCCATGTATCCCTCCATGGCACAAGCCCAGCCTCCTAGTCTTTGTCCAGGCTGCTTTGCTGCTTGATGGACCACAGCAATGCATGTCCCCTAGCCTAACCCTGTCTATCTCTCCATGAAGTTTGCCATCCCACATCCTGGTCACGGTTACCTACTCTGAACCCAGATGTTACAAGCACATGCCAGTATTAGTCAGGGTTCTGCAGAAAAATAAAATGTCTGTGTGTTTCTCTCTCTCTCTCTCTCTGTGTGTGTGTGTGTGTGTGTGTGTGTGTGTGTGTGTGCAAGGAGAGACAGAAAGTTTTAAGCAGTTGCCCCATGCAGTTGTTGGAGATAGCAAGTCCAAATCTGTAGGGCAAGCTGGCAGTCTGGAAATTCAGATAAGAATTGATGTTACAGTCATGAATCTAAAATCCACAGGGGAGACCAGGTTGGAAATTCAGGTAGGATTTCTATACTGCAGTTTTGAAGCCTGATTCTTTCTTCTTTGGGAAACCCCAGTCTTTGCTCTTAAGACTTTCCCTGATTCCGTGAGGCCCACCCATTATGTAGAGAGTAATTCACTTCACTCAAAATCTACTGATGTAAATATTAATCACATCTAAAAATTTTCTTCATAGCAACATCTAGACTGGTGTTTGACCAAACATCTGAGCACCCTATCCTATCCAAGTCGACAATGTGTAATTAACAATCATGTAAAATTATTTTATTATTTTGTGTATTCAAATCTTCTCTCCTAATAGAATTTTAAGTTATTGGAGGACACTAAACAGACTGACATCATGAGCTCAGGCAGAGACGTGTCTCTTGGCAACCTTCATATAGTAACTAGATTCCCAAAGTTTTTACTGTTCTTGTAACTGAACACTCAACCATCCAGGACAGAAAATGTGGGCTTCTCACTTCTGCTACAACCTCGTGGAAACTTGATGTGGGAATAGAATTTCCACTGGAGTTTAGTTTGACAAGATGACAGAAAGCAATTCTCCATTAAGCCTGAGTTATTAACTGACAGTGGGGGTAAAGTACTGAGAGTTGTGATTGAAATGAAATTTATGTGTTGTTCTGGATTCTTTAAGCGGTAATAACCATTATGGATGATTGGTCAAACATTAATTGAGTCATCTTCTTGCTGCATCCCTATGCCCCCTAAGATAGACAGACAGATAGACTCACAGATAGACATTCAGACACACACACACAATAACGTGAGTGCATCTTTGCCTGAATTCACTAAAGGTAGATTAATTACTTTGAAGATAAAGCTAAGGTAGTTATCACAGATCCTATCTTCATGGAGGCTGCTGGGGATAGGAGTCAGAGACAAGCAGGGTACTCAAAGGGGAAATAAAAGGGACAGCTTGTCTGTTTCACAGCTGTGCCTCTGCTAGCCTCTTGAGTTAACCGCAATAAATAGTAACACTTCAAAATGGGTCCCTACTGCAGTTGACAGTGACCGTAGACACAACCCCACTTGCACAACACAACACACTTGGTGTGGTAGGATTGAAATGTCTCTTGGCTGTACTTGTTCTTTTCCTGAAACCTGTCATCTCCAAGAGGGATGGGATATATAATGTTTTAATATTTAATATAAAACACATACAAGTAGTAATTCATCTGCCTGTATCATGTTCCTAGAAGTATATTTAGAATTTTAAGCTGTTCCAACAATGACACATTTTGCCAAATTTTAGTCATTGAAGGAGCTGTGTTTAAACATCTGTTGATTGCAGATGTTAAGCAGTGTGAAATATTCTTTTAAGATGCCAAAAGGTAATTAAAATCATAATATTTTTCCTAGTAACACATCATGCTATATCAGTGGAAATTCATAAAAATAAAACTCAATGAACACTGAATAGTAATAATTCCCTAAATAAATCAGCTGTGGCTCATGGCAAGAGAGAATTAACTTTTGGCTCAATTATGTTAAATCATCAATGCCAATTCTCCCAGTTCTTAAAGATAACTAATCTGTCTTTATCTGCTCCCTCAAAATGTTTCATGTTTCATATTTTAATGGATTCAAACATTTTAATTTGTTGAATAAACCAATTCAAAAAATTAGTCAAAATTCTTCTTCTTCTTCTTCTTCTTCTTCTTCTTCTTCTTCTTCTTCTTCTTCTTCTTCTTCTTCTAATAAGCCAGGCCTGGTAGAGTAAAATGGGAAGACTGGCTCCCTTTTACAACTCAAAGCAGGAAGATTAACTGGGTAACATGCTTTCCTTACTTTGTGCCAGGCCATTGAACCAGAAGATATCAGTACTAAAACACTAAAGTGTCGACTCTTCTCCTGAAGCCATCATAGAGGTATCTCTGATTTAAATCTGGGCTCAGGATTGAGGGGAAGGTGAGTGGAACATGGTCCTGACATGCCTCAACCTGGTGCTGAGCTCCACTCCAAACAAGGAAAGAAGCACATCTGAAACATGAGCAGAGAGGATTTGTCTTCTGCATTCCCAAGGTTTGAAGCTGCCTTGTTTTGGTTGCTGGGTGGAGAAGTCAGAGTAATAGTGGAATTCCAGAAGACAGAGAGAGCTGTCTCTTGAGCATGAATTAAGCTGTACCAAGAAATCTCGAAATAGCTCTGCCCCCTATCTGAAATTTTATTGTTAAAAATTTTCTTTAGGTTTAAAATCTTGAGAGCTCTATGATGTTCCTGAGTAGAACAATAAAGCCATTAGTAGCCAATGGCTCTCTTTAATTGTTTTCCATTTCAATTTTAGGTCTAATTTTATCTGTTCCCTCAAAATATATTTCATATTTTCATGAGTATTGGGCCTACACATGTAAACAATACATGTTTACATGTTTACATACAATCTTAATTTGTTGACTAAACCAATCCAAAAAGTCAATCAAAATTCTTTTTTGGACAAAAGTGAATTTCATCAAACTGGTGGATCCACTATTTCTTAGATTGATCTTTGATTGATTATCTGTTATGTGCCAAGCCCAACACTAGTTCCTAGTTTAACAGAGGTGAAGATCCATAGTCTCTGTTGCTAGCACTCTATCAGTTCAATAGGAACATAGGCCCATAACCAGACAATTGTATGGTATGCTTAGAGTGCTTTTGACCACAGAGCCACAATGAACCTAATCATGGCAGTGTATTGATGACTATGTCCTTGAGTTTTCAAGTATGTTGAAAAATGTGTTATAAAGAAATGTGAAATTAGTAAGTAGTATTTGTATAAAGTTCTAATATGGGTCTACTTATGTGACAAGTGTTTGGGTTGGAAGTGGGTATTAGAAAGAAGAGTAGGAAATAAAAGTGTAACAAAGTATCACAAAAGAAGACAACCTAAAAATTTGTAAAATATAAACATTAAATTTAGCCAGAAAATGAGACTGGTGTTGAAAAGAGGAAAAGTGTGACATAGGTGGAACAGTCTCAGAAAGTTCTTCCCAGAAGGGACAAGGGAGATAGAAGCCCAGAAAAACAGATCCCACTTACACCAGTCAAAGCAAAGGGCATGTCATCTGAGCAGGGGAAATGGCAGGGGCAAGTGTCCAAACTGGTGATAAGAGGCTGTTACGTGGGTATCACAAATGTGGGGGCAGGAGACTGGGCAACAAGAGACCAGCCAGTCTGAAGCTGAGTTTTGTGCAAGATATTCAACTCACTGATTATTGAGGCTCATACACGGGGTTGCATCCTGTGGAAACAGGAAGTAATAAGTTCCTGCCATCTTGAAACTTCTAGTTCTAAAAAGAGAGTTATCAGAGAAGTTTCTCTGAGCCTCACTGTTCAGGCATGTACCTCTTTGATCTCATCCTTTAAATAGTGCCTATCCAATGAAATTTTCTTAGTTTATTCAACTAACATAATTTATAAAGATGATAATAATAATAATAGCTAACATATTGAGTCTCCTAGATCTCCTAGATCAGTGTATTATACCAAGTAGTTTGTATCCCTTATTTGTATCCCTTATTTGTAGTAATAGTTAATGTTTTTTAAATGTTTCAAGGTATCAGATACTGTGTTATATCCTTTACAAAGATTATATTATGTAATCTTTGCAATAAGCTTTGGAAGTGTGTATTACTATTATCTGCATCATCTATGTGAGAAAACTGAGGCTCTATAGGGTTAAGTGGTTTCCCCAAAGTCACCCTTAACATTTTTGAGTAGAGGCAGGGTGCTTATGGAGTGGTATGATCAATATTGTGTACCTCCTCATATGATACAACATATAGCATATAGCATAACTTATGATGCATGCTTGCCAGAAAAAGTTAAACATAAATCTGGTTAAATCTTTAGATCTAACTCATTGAAAATAGGATAGATGATCAAGATAGATGATCAAGATAAATGAAAACTTTAGAATTTGAAAATGTAGGGACAGGAGCACACTTGACCTGATTTCTTCAACATGTTATATAGGGGTGTGTATGTGTGTATATACACACACACATACATACATTTTAATACAGTAGAGCATAGGTTTGGATTAGACTAACTTAATGTTTGAGCTCTGTTTTGCTCCTAATTTGAGCAAATCAATTTTTAAAGTTTTTTGTTTAAATAAGTAGGGAAATTTTATGTGGACTGGTTATTGGAGCATATCAAGAAGATATCCTTAATTTTCTTGGTGTGATTATGGCACCATAATTGTGGAATAAAATGCTAATATTTTTGGAGATATGGAAGAGTGTGTTAGGAAATTATATGAGGTCTGGATTTGCTTTAAACATTGTTTTAGTTAGTTTTTTTACTGCTGTGACTAAAAGACTTGACAAGAACAATTTCAGAGGAGGAAAATTTTATTTGGGGGCTCAGGGTTTCAGAGGTCTCAGTCCATACATAACAAGCTCCATACCTCAGGACTCAAGGTGAGGCAGAACATCATAGCAGAGGGGTGTGGCAGTGGAAAGTAGCTCAGGACATTGCAATCAGGAAGCAGAGAGACTCCACTCACTAGATACAAAATATATACCCCAAAGAGGTGCCCCGAATGACCCACCTCCTCCAGCGATACCCTACTGCCTTCAGCCACCACCCAGTTAATCCCATCAGGGGACTGGTTCACTGATTGGCTTAAGGCTCTCAGAACCCAACCATTTCACCTCTAAGCCTTTTTTCATTGTCTCACACATGCACTTCTGGGGGACACTCACATCCAAACCATAGCAAACATTTCACAACAGTAATTAGGAAAGGATAAAGAATAAAAGTATGGCTTGCTCATTTTTAAAGCTGAGTGATGGATATATAGAGGATTATTATATCAGTCTCTCCATTTTCCTCTGTCTCTGAAAACTTTTAATGAAAATTCATTTTTAAAATCACTTAAAAGATCTAGTAGGCTGAAAAAGAATCTTCCCATATCACTGAGCCCAGTTCTTTGTACATAGTTGATGCTTAATAAGTACATGGTGAGTTTCTAGAATAGGAGCATGGGAAACTCGCAGCATGAATGGAAAGTGCCTTTGTGCTACTAAACGTATAATCATGGCGATGTGGGCTCCAGGCAGGAAGCCTCTTCTTTTTCAGAGTGTTCATGTTGCATGCTGCTTTTTTTTTTTATGAATATTCTCCTCCCTTAGCCTTCAAGGCTGCCTTTGATGTTGATTTCTATCAAAATTCACATTATAAAATGTTACCTCTGCAGTGGGGTTCACCTTATAAGTCTGGCTGGCCTGACCGTGGAGAGCTGTGGAACACAGGCTGACATTGGCTTTTGTACCAAACAACAACCACAACTCAACATGGAAGTGATAAAATCAGGGCTTCATGGAGATCACTTTCCAACTCTGCTGTCCAGCCTTCCTCCACATCCATCTTTCACAAAGATATATCCCTTGTACTCAGGTAGACACTATAGAGATTGAGGGCCACAAGAGGTAGAAAAACACTACTAATCTATTTGAATATGATCAAGCTATTTTTTTTCATATAAAACCTGTGGGGAATATAAAAAAAGAATGCTAACAAATATTCTTCCGGAAATTGATTTATGAGACCAGATATGAAATTACTGATACTCCTCCAAGGGGAAACACGATTGAAAGCTCCTGCATATATTTTGCTTGTAATGAGATATTTTGTGTCTCAATTCCAGAAGCTGGCGATTGAACTCCCAGAAATGAACTGGCACCAATTCCCATGAATGAAATGACTATGAATCATTTCATTCGTGAAAATTAAACAAAGATGTGACTTAACAGGTGATGAGTTGGGTGGATGTGCAATATTTCCACAAACACTCGGCTACAATATGCACTCATGTTATTGGTATGATTCGGAACATTTTAAACATTCCTGCATTTGAATCTGAGGAGAAAGGAAGACAGAATATCTGTTTAAACATGTTGAATAAATTGTTTTTGTAGAAGTCTGTCTTTCAGTGTTTCAGATGAGGTGGTGGATAGTTCTTAGGGCCTGGAAGTCCCCATAAGTCAAGATACCCTATTAGAAATAAGTGACTGCTTTGGAATTATTTCTTCACTAAATGAGAAACAAGGAGAGAGAAGACCAGAATTAACAGTCTTTTCTTGACTATTTTTCCATCACTTTGAGCATATAAGACTGTACTATGAACAGTAACACTAATTGCATGTGTGACCATGTGAGTTGAAGTTAATTTAAATTCAATAAAATTTGAAATTCAATTTCTCAGTTGCACTATTCACATTCCAAGTGCTCCTAGCCACATGTGGTTAGTGCTCCCATACCGAACACTCAAGACTTAAGCATTTTCACTGTTTCAGACAGAGTGGGCTTATTGATATAATTCTCATTTCCCCATTTTTTCAAGTCAGAAGAGTAATCCTTGTTTAAAAGCCCTCATCAAAAGATATCACAGGATCCATAAGAATATACCTGAAATTACTTTTTCTAAAACTTATTCTGAAACTGTAGCTTCTGTTTAAATAATGTAAGATATTGAGTAATTAGATCTTGAAATATTCAGAAAGAAATGCCAAGAATTTTGGAGTCTACTTGAAGAACTAATTGAATATTTAACCTCTTATACAATATAGCAATTTATAAGCTCTCATTTGAAATAACGGAATGGCCCAATTAATGCATTTATATGTAAGTAGCTTCACAACAGGAATGTATTCTGAAAAATGATTCATGAGGCAATTTCATCATTGTGGGAACACCAGAGCATGTATTTATACAAAATAAGATGACTACAGTGCCATTAAGCAGTGTAATCTTAGAGGATCACTGTCCAATATGTTGTCCATCATTGAATGAAATGTCATGAGGTACACAACTGTATATATTTGGAATACTGATTGGAAAATCTCAAACAGGATTCAGACCTACATGAAATACTCATTTTTAAATTATGGATTGTTCTTGAGGAGAAGAGAACACAGAACCATAGAATAAGATGCAAAGTAACAAATGGGAATCTCCAATAGGAGCAGCTCACTTGTTAGGTGAGATGTCAAAGACAGGAGGAGAAGATTGAAGAAGGGCTGGAGGTGAAGTTACCCTCAGAACTCTAGAGTTGTTCATTTATTTCTTTTTGTGTGTGTGTGTTCATTTATTTCTAGGAAGATTTGTAAATTCAAATTAAATTATTTGGATGCACTACTTTATCTAAAGATAAAACCAAAGTGAGATTAAACAGTGCCTATTAACCAGTAAGAATTAATGAAATGGAATATTACTACTGTGGGTAAAGAGGATCTGCCATTATTTATTTAAAGTAGAATGAAGTACCCATCAGAAGTACCCATCAGTACCAGTCTTGAGTCAGGTACTCAGAGTTCATTGGGAGAAATAAGCATTAAAGGGATAATCAAATGGATAATTTATTATAATTAAAATAAATATTTTATGGGAAAAGTAAAAGGCTCTGTAAACGCATATAATAAGAGGATTGAACCTTTTGATAGTCAAGAAAAGCTTCCTGAAAGAAACGACCTTCATAGAGACACCTAAAGGGTAAGTAGACTTCATTCCAGGGAAAAAGTGGGGAGAATTTTTTTGTTTTTTGGTGGAGGATATATGCATGGAATCCTTCAAACAGGAATCAGCATGTAGCATTTGTTGTATGGCAGAGCATAGCAAGTGAGAAAAAGGAGAGTGTGACACGAGGCTGGGGAGGTAGGTGGCAGCTGCTCACTGGAACCCTATAGATTATAATCAGTGAAGACCTTAATAACTGATATATGCATCTCTGTAAATATTGCTAGCTTGTGTTTTAATGAACAGTTAAACTTCACAGAAAAAGCACAGGTCTGCAGAAGTGCATGATATAGAATGTTACTTATACAGATCTGTGAAAAGAAAGATTTCCAGATGGAAGGAAACAGTGTTTTTAAAGTTGCAGAGGTAAGAAAAAATATGGTATTTTCTAGAAATAGTGAGGGAAGGGACAAGAGGAAAAGCTAAATCATAGATGAGGCCAGATTGTTGAAATTTTTAAATGACAGGATTAGGTGAATGAACTAAACCTATTTTGCAGTAGGTAAATTAACAGTTTTTAATAGGGAAAGGAGAACATTGTTTAGGATGATTGATCGAGTGGTGGTGAATGGTTGGAGAAGGAAAAAAATTAATATGAGAGTTTGGATTTGCTATTGTGGCCCACAGCAAGTTATTCTAGATTCCTAAGGTGAGCAAAAAAAAAACTTTAGTGAGGAAAATAATTCAATGTAGGTAGAGGAGGGAAGGTGGTAGTTGGGAGTTTGCGGTTTTGAAGAGGTAGACTCCAAAAGTCAGTGGGATGGGATCCGAGTGGTTTGGCCTTCCTGGCCTCTATTTTCTTCTTCTCTCACTACCAGCACCCAAAATTTCCTTTCGAGATCTGCCCCCACTTCAGTTTCATGGTATTTGGTAATTATTTAGATGGTTAATAATTGGTTTAGGGGACTGGAGTGGTGGTTCAGCGCTTGCCTGGGATGCATGAGGATTCAAGTTCAAACCCCAGTACCACATACACAACCAAGTGTGGGAGCAATGAAAGCCACAAGACAAACTAATAAAATTGATTCTTTTCTCTCTCTCTCTCTCTCTCCCTCTCTCTTTAAAAGAATAATAATTGGTTTAGGGATGTAGATGATTCTGTTTGGGCCAATAAGAAACAGGAGCCATTTGCTGGGACTTCTGGGAAAGAAACCTCTTGGTGTTTTCCCAGGAGTGCTCAGGGGTGGTGGTCTTTCTCCCTCTGAAGAGGATGTGGAGCTGGAGCAGCTGCAATCTTTTTATATAAGGATCAGGAACCAGTATGTGGGTGAGCCTATCACCGTGGCCAGAGCAAAGTCAAACAATCACAGAGAAACTCTTCCAGTCCCTTGCTGACCCTGTGGACATCTGGCTCAACCACTGCACTCCAGTTTTGTGACAGGAAATTTCCTCTTTTTGTGTAAGTCAGTATGTAGTGAATTTCTGTAGCTTGACACCACCACAATGTCCAGTGATGATACAGGAAGCCAGACAAAAATGGATTAATCCTTAAAAAGAGAAGACTCATGAGAAATCCTTGACAGGCAAGATTAATTTTATTCTTAATTATTTGGTAATATAAAAATTGACTTTTTAATAAAAAATAGGGAAGAAAATAAAGAGGGAAAGAGGATTATAATTTATACGGGGTACAGTAACTCATGGTATTAAAACCAAAGATCCCTCTTATGGTCATGTGTTGCTATTTATTTTTGATCCAGAATTGTTGCTTACACTAAAGATTCATGACTTAAAATGCTCCCTACAAAATAAAACATTAAGAATCCCTGCAATCAACATATAAGGGTCTATCATTTCAATGGGACTCCGATGCATATTACAACCTAAGCTTAACACGTAACAATTCCCATGTCAATAACTGAAGATTTGCATTGCCTTCTTTGTATTCTCTTCTTTTGTATTACATTCTTCCTTGCAGTTTCACAAATATAATTTTATAAAGAATATCTGTAGGTGGTAAGGGGTAATGTTTTAATGTCTAAATATATCCTCAGATCTTGGTTCTGACCCTAACATCTCAAATAATTTCTGGTTCTATTTTTTGGTTTAAATAAAAAGGTGTCTTTACAGTTCTTATTATAGGTAACAAGAGTTATCATCATTTTAAACATTATTTATGTACTATATATTGCAGGGGACCAAAGTGAGACACAGAAGATAAATACAGATGTAGAATAGGATTAGTCCTTTTCTGTATACAATAGGAAAAAATCAATAAACATAACAAGAAGTAAACAGAAATTATCATATTTCTTCAAATAAAAATTGGATTACTAATCTGAGAGTCAAATAATTTTTATAGTATAATTGATGTAAAATTTGAACAATGAAATTGTTCAAACAACTGAATGCTTGAGCCTGTTACGGATTCCTTTCCACCTTCCACAAATTAAGATGAACAGAAACATAAGAGTAGAGTTTATGGTCTTTATGAAAAAGTGATTTTCTCTGTGTCCTTAGGCAAAATGCCTTCAATTGACACAGGCTCCATCTGTACTCCAGGCAAAGCTGCACGTTCTTCTTTTTTTAAATGTGTGTTTTTAAAATACCATTTGGCACCTACTCTACAAAGCTTAAAAATTAGCTTTTGGGAAAAAAATCACCCAAAATGTTGCCTCTCGTGAACAGGCAAGCAAATTGGATTCATGTAAATGATCCTTAAGAAATGTCTTTATGTCTGTATTCCAACAATTGCATTTTTAAAAATACACATTGATTTGCTTTTGAAATTCTAGCCTCATTATATTTTTTCTCTATTAGAAAAGAATCTGTATGATGCAAGCATATCTTGCATTAAGAAATTGAGCAAATAAAAACTCCTGTTTGCATCATAGGAAAATTAGGGAGTTATTGTTTACTTTTCAAGATGATTTTCAAAAATAATTCAAAGTAAAATCCCTTTAAACAGAAAACTTGCCAGGGGAACTAAATGCACAATTTAAATTTAATACAATTTTTCTGAAACTCATTTACTATGTATATATATATAGTAACCCAACAATGAACATTTAAAATGTTAATATATTCTCCATTACACTCCAAGCAGCATCTGTATTTCTATAAATATTTTGAGATAGAAAGTGATGGAGCTATCTCTAGCACAAATAGCCTTGGTGATGCAAGAAACTAACCACATCTGGTACACACTGGCAAAATGTTAAAAATATATTAGACTAAGATTTTTCAAGGCAGGACTGTCTTATTCATGTTTCTGCTAGTGTTCTTTTCCCTCAATCATACTAAGTGTTGGCATTCTAAAATTTACATTCTAAGAATTAGTCAATAATATGGTGTTAACTGAATGACTTTAAACAAAATAAAGCAGGACCTAAACCATTCCCTTTAGTATATCCAAATTAATTTCACATGGCTCAAAGATTTAAACATTAAAAAATAGGTTGCTATTTCAACAACATGGAAGACTAGGTTTGTAGAGACTCCTTAAACTTAAAAGTTTGAATTAAAATTTTGAAATACATTTTAATGTATGAATGATCTATTTAAATTTCAAACTTGATCCCTTAATAAAGTGAATTTTCAAAATCCTTGAGGCCAGAGTCAGCAATCAGGACAAACAATCTGGTACTGAAATTCCTTATTTCTGGTAACATGAGGATTTGGTTTACTGGGCCACAGAAGAGGTGGGACATTGGTAGGGAATAAAGGAAAAGGAGAAAGTAAAGCAGACTCTAGCATAGAAAGGGTACCTCATGCCCCCAAAGTTGGCATCCTCATTAAATGATAAA
>PVKS010008828.1:0-66193 GCA_004027875.1 Aplodontia rufa
ATCGCCACAGAACCTGACAGTGAGCATTTGACCTTGATTTGGGGCGTGTGGCTGTGCCCTGATTTCTAGGATCCTGCACATGTCTAATTGTTTTCTGTTTTTGTAGGAGTTTGGTTTTATTTTTGTGGTATTCTTATGAAAGGACATCAACAAAAATATAACGATATTATGACTATGATTTCTGGCCTCTTAATTGAGTTGTGTGTGTGTGCCCGTGTGCATATATGGTTTTCTTTTTCCTTTCCATTGAGATCCCCACATTTGCCGTTGAGAATATACAACGGGTGCTCAAATGCTCTTTGTTCATGGATGAAGATGGCAAGCATCCTAATCTGCAAGGCACCTTCACATGGGTTGACTGATAGCAGGGTTCCTCAAAGTCATGCCCAAAATCTGTTCAACTGCTAAAGTAGATCCCCAGGACTGATCCCATCTTCTGAGTCAAAATCTCTACAATAGAGCCCTAGAAACCTGAATTCAAGCCAGTGTTCTCCCCGCAACCCTATCATGTCTCTCTGGTCCACTTTCTTCTTATGCATATGAAAATTTAAGGATTGCTAAATTAAATGATCTTCACAGTAATACCATAAATTAAGTAGAGCAAACATCAATCAATGCATTCTAGAAATTAGGAAAATGAACATCTGTGGTTTTGTTTAAGATGATACATTTATAACACAGCAGCTATTGGGGTATTATTCATAGAGAGAGCTAGGCAGGGAGGGAGCATTGAAAAGAGAATATCTGGCAGCCAGCACCAGTGAATCCAGACAAACAGAACAGAAGAATAAAGGTAGAGAAGGGAAGCACAAGCTTCGGGTTGAAAGGTAGTTCTGGAGAGTCGTGGCAGGAAATCTAAGCAAAGAGAACCAACGGCTTTAGCAAGGACAAAGGTATGAGGAGGAAAAAGCATGGTCGATTCCCATTATTCACAGATTCTGTGTATGCCACTTTGCCTCCTGGCTAAAACTTATTTTTATCCCCAAAATCAATATTCAGGTTGCTTTTACTGATATTCATGGACATGCCCAGAGTGAATCAGAAGATTTGAGTTGCCTGACGCTCACGTTCCTGGCTGAGATGAAGCGAAACGATGGTTTGCCTTATTCCTTAAGCTCTGCCTCTGCAACAAGTGTCCTTTTTGCAATTTATTTAGTGCCACATTTTTCATATTTTGGGCATTTCGTGGTGATTACACTTTTTAAAATGGCCCCCACAGGTAGTGCTCAGGTACTGCCTCTTTTCCCTAAGTGCAAGAAGGCTGTGATGTGCTGTCTGGAGAAAATACTCTGCATAATAAATACACTTCATTCAGACACAGGTTATAATGATGTTGGCCATGAGTCCAAATGTCAGTGAATCAACAAAGCACTAAATAACGTATCATTAATTCAAAACTACCAAGAGCAAGGATATGTGTTCGTCAGCTCATGAAAATGTGGTCAGAGGCTCACAGGAGCCTAGCCCTGTTTTTCCCTAGGAACACTGGTTCAGAGTTCAGTGATTCAGTGTCTGTGGCAACTTTATAGAATGGAATATAACTGCCAGGAATAATGAGACTCGGCAGGAAGTATCTTCTCTGTACCGGTTCCTCTGTGCACTACTGGGCCCCACAGCACCTGCAGCGTGTTTGGCAGGAGCTACATGGCAAGGAGTAGGAAACTGAGGCTCAGAACTGTTGAGCTGATCCTAGGGGACTTGTGGAAGAAATGCTGAGCATGGTAAGTTTGTGCTGGACATTTCAGAGTTTAACTGCAGGCTCCCTTACTGCTGGGATGGGCTCATGAGGGAGAGGGAAAGTTTTAAAGATAATCCCAAAAATGTCAAGTTCTGTTGACCAGGAAGGTGGTGGTGCCACCAGGAAGAAGAAATGACTACAAGAAAAACTTGGCACTTGATATATCGGGTTTTAGGTAGAAAGGCAAGATTTGACTTTACCCGCACATTTGGAAATAATCCACAAAGATTCATGTATAGTTATATGAGAAGATCAGACATAACCCCCCTCTAGTGCCACCAGAAAAAGGAGAACTCAAAAAGTGGTTGGATTTAAAGGAGTGAAGGGAGGAAGGCTATAGGGCAGGCCCGAGATGGCTGTGGCTAGGCTCCCTCACCAAGGTCTCTGGTGGGCTAGATTTTTAGTGTGTAGTCAAGGTCACTCTGATTCACCATATGTTCTCAAGGTCATAACCACTTGCTTGTGATCCGTGTCCACTGATGTAACCTGTTGGCAAGGTGTCTTTGTCTAACATGCATGTAAAAATAGCCTATGGAAAGCGCTCCGGGGGGCTTAATGGAACTGGCTGGGCTGAAGCTGGAGCTGTGGGTTGGCTAGGGGGCTGCTGCCACCTCCAACTATCTACTATCCCAACTGTGACTTGCATCTTCTTCTACCTGCCAGGATCCGGAACCTGAGTTCCCATATGACAAAAATGGAAGAAAAAAAGAAACAAAAAATCTGAAACTGCGAAAGAATATAGTAACGACAGTTACTGGAAACAAAAGTGAATCTTCCAAAAAGGTGAGTAGGAGATGGGCTAGAGTGTGAGACACTCAGAAAGGTCAAACAGGATGAAAACTGAGAAAAGGTCACTGCATTTGCTGATCAAATGTCACTGGTGGCCTTTGGGAGAACCGTTTCTGTTGGTGGGGACTGAAGATGGAGAAAGAAATAGTGAGTAGCTGGTTAGGAAATGGAGACCATTGATGTGGATAGCTTGTCTCCCATCTGCAAATAACAGAGGGATGGGATGGGATGGTAACCTGAAGAGGAGATGGGAGCAATCTTAGACACAAGGACGCAGAGACCATGGAAAATGAAAAGACAAGAGAAAATGCACTTTCAAAATCTAGAACAGACTAAAGCAAGCGGGACAAGCAGGTCTGTCCTTTGGAAAGTGATTTCTCCTCTTTTTGAGAGTGTATAGTTTCCCTCTGCTGATATGTACATATATATAGATAGATAGAGAGAGAGAGTGAAGGAGCGAGAGTGAACTCAGAAGTTCTCAGTTAAGATCTAAGCCAGTCAACATGGCCATCTGAAAAGACAAAAATGAATAAACTACAAGAAATATTGAGATACCCTCTATTGGGGTTTTCAGTCTCAGAGGAAATATGTCAGGACATCATCATCCTTTCTGATTAAAGAAGGTCCAGTCGTTTCGGGAAATACCGTTGCGGAATAAATAGACCATTTTTTAAAGGTAGGTAGTTATTTGGCTAATTCTGAAAAGCTGTGACTGAGAAACCTTGCTGAATTTGCTTTTGCCATTAATAATCACAAAAAGGAGCTGGCACTTTCAGGCAGACACCATGCTTGAGTTCTTTACAAATAAAACAACCACAACAATAAAACCATTTAAATCTCTCAAGGAGGTTAAACACCAACTATTCTCACTTGTCTGTTTTCTTTATTTATCAGGAAACCTGCCAAATCTTTTACCTACAGGTGTTGCAGGTGGAGCAAATTTCAGCCAGGTTTGTGTTAAATTGTCACAAAAAAGTCCAAATTAATAAGACCTGATGGTCTAATGCTACATAGAGGCTGGACCCCAAAACCCCTAATTGCCCTGCCCATGTGTACAGGAGTGGGCAGGTGATGTTAATGTGACTTGGTGATCAAATGCTTCCAGACATAGATGTTGCAAACAGCCTGTGCCCTGGGAAATGTGGCGTGGAAGCTGATGGGTAATAGCAGCTCACTCAGCCAAGCCCAGCCACGGGAATTGAGATATTAAAGCTTGATACACTAGGATAGCCACTCTCGTCCTGGGTCCAACTCACAGCTGTTACTGTTCCCTGCCTGTCTCTGGACACAGAAGGAAACTGCTCACCAGCACCTGATAGCCCTGTTCAAGGACCTCTCATTTGACCTGTTGGTACCTGGCAGCCCTCTAGCTACACCCCTCCTCGGCTTCCTGCTGTTGGCCAGACTTGGGTTCAAATGTCACTTATGTCACATTCTGGTGGTGCGATTTCAGGCCACTTAGGTAGCATGTCTGAGGCTGTAAATGTGAGCACAGAGCTCTTGTGAGATGCAAACAAGAGTGTGTATAGAGCACTTAGCCTGACGCAGAGCAGGCAGCACTGACGGACTTACTGTTCTTGTTTAGCACTGTTATTCAGTAGGCTGAGTAATTTAATATTTCTAACTTTTAAATTATTATCATTTCAGATTCCAGTAAAAATGCACATTGTGACAAATGGTACAGAGGTGTGCGAAGGAAACTTATTTTTCCTTTCTTCCCTTCCAGTGCCTCATCCATCCTCCCACAAGTGATGCACTCCACGGCTGTCTCTCATACCTCTGTCTCTACTCACACTGTTGCGAGCTTAAATCTCAGCGATTGTTTTCCTAAGTATGTGTATTGTTCTTGTTGTTTTACAAAAATGAAATCATACTGTCCTTAAACTTTTCCTGCTTTCAGAAACATCCCTCTAGGTTGGCATTACAAATAAATGTAGTTTTTAAAAAGTACATTTTAGGGCTGGAGTGGTGGCTTGGTGGTTACAGCGCTTGCCCAGCATGTGCAAGTACATGGGTTCAAACCGCAGCAACACACGTACACAATTACGTGTCAGAGCAATGAAATTCATGTGAAAAACTCAATAAAAATTGATTCTCTCTGTCTCTCTCTCTCTCTCTCACTGTCCTTCTCTCTTTTTTTTAAAGTACATTCTAAATGACCCGTAAACATAATAAACATAATATCACACTACCGTCATTGACCCAACAAGCCTCCCATTGATGGAAGTGAGATAACTTTAATTTTGTTTCTCTGGCATATATGTTTGCCATTAATAGTAATAGCAGTAGTAATATTCCTTAATGGGTATAAAACTGTGCCTCCTGTAGTATCACCATTTTGATTAAAAGAAAGAATCCATAATCAAGTCCTATATTCTGCATTACCACCACTACCCCTCAGTATCCTCCCTCTAGCCCTCCACCACTACAACTTAGTATCCTCCCTCCAGCCCTCCTTCTTTTTCCTTTCTCCATACAATTGAGATATTTACATTCCTGGAAACAAAGGGGCTTGGAAGGTTTGATTCATTTCTGCATTTTATTGGACCTGCCTGACCTTCAGAGATTCTATAGTCTTTTTACGACAAACTATCAGACTTTGCAATTATTTTGGACTTTGCAATCCCTAAGCCAAAGGTCTATGGAAATGAATTAGCAGGCTCTGCTCTTGCTAGGCAGATGTGCTACCCCATCCCTGATTCTATTCCATTAGTCTCCCTAGGAAAATCAGAAATATAAGCATTACCTTAAGCAGAGGAGAGTTCTTATTTTACTCGGGAGAAATAGCATTGAGATTTATTTTATGATTCTTGCCATATATTGGCTTTGTGAATCTGTAGGTTGAGATATGTAAAGTTTCTGAGAATTTGGTTCACCCTCTTCTTCCTAATCACTTCTGCCTCTTGTGTATGCAGGGACTAACTTTGTAATAAGGACAGACACCCAATGTCCTAGTCCATCTTATTCTCCAAAGGTGATGCCCACAGCTGGACAGCACTGGATGTGTAGTGATACAGGCTGGAGCTGGGACAGAATGATGGGGCTACTTCCTGGTGGGGGCAGATGCTGGTTTCTAGAACAAGGAAGAACTGCCTCAGACAAACCCTCATGCCTCAGTTTGGCAAAGAGAGAATTACATTTAGCCAAATCTACTATTTTCAGTTCAACCTACAGTGCTTTGATCACTTATAGGTTGCCTAATCATTGAGTCAGCCTCACCTTCTGCTATTATTTAGGAACTACTCATAATTCCAAGCACCCATTCTGCCTGCCCTGGTGTTCCACAAACACACGCGCACTGACTGACTCCCATATCTTGAGAAGCTGAAAGGGCAGAAGGGTATGTAGGGTCTGCCTGGGGATCCTCTTTGAGCACCTTCTCCCTGCCTTTGGAGCAGAAGGCATGGATGCTTCTGCCACCTTTCCTGGCCTCTATGCCTCAGCCTTTGCCCAGTTGAGTGTCCTTAGTGATGCCTGGCAAGTTGGCCTATGTCCCTGTTATCTGGTCACCTGTTCCAGGCCCACAGGAATCTACTATGCCAGCCCAGACCAGCGGGAGGTTGGGGAAAAGCTTTGCCACCTTCCTTCACCCTCTGTCTCTCTACTGCTTCTGCTATTTGATCCATTTCCCCACAGGGCTGCTGCCTATGAAACACCATTTGAGAACTGAACACCAGACCGTTTGCATTGTCACCCCTAAATTATCAAGAGCATTCCTTGAAAATCACCCATAGAGGAGAAAATAGCCCAGAGATGTAGGTCTTTCTCCTCTTTGATTCCCCCCAAAACTCCTATTCTGTCTTTGCCCATCTTTCAGTTCCCTTCATTTTGATAGCAAAGGGAATTAAACCAGTTAAGCTTTATTTTCAACTTGGTGTAGACTTCCAGAGTCTGGTACTAGGAAGCATATTCTTCTCATAAGGAAGACAAAGGATGTAGTCTCTGGTTATCAACTGTGAACACGTGTTCTATTACCAGGCACTGAAGCAGGTAGGGACAAGAGGACAAGCAGAAAGAAGAGCAGTAAAGACATCTTGTTGACATTTCATATCACTTTGTCCTATAATTTCATAATAAACTATGTGACCAAGTACTTTAGGTCAGATTGCCATGTGCTGGGAGAGGCAGTATGTTTTGTGGTGGCAGAGATTATGCTACAGTTCATTCTTACTCCCCAGCACTCTGCATATGACCTGCTGTGCCACAGGTGCTGTTAGTATTTGCAGAGTGAATGAAGGATCATCCCATGAGTACTGGATGTCAGAGTCTGACTGCCTGCAAGGATGAGTTCTACCAACCACAGTAGGGCTGTCGGGTCTTCTCCAAGTTCTCATCCAAGGGCCAGAATTGATGCTGCAGGTCAGGGCATCTAGAATGAGTGAGAGACTGGGGGAAGGAAGTGAAGGACTTGGGCAACCAGGTTTGACCTGAAAAAGGAAGAGATGGAACACCTTCTGACTAGACGTCTCCTGGTGTGCCATGCCAAGTGTTTCTGTCTGAGTATCAAGAATAGGCAGTTTTGGTTTTTTTCTTTGTCTGCCGGAGCAAGATCCCAGCTGTCACTGATGGCCATTTTCTATACCTTAACTTGGGTTGAATTCATACAGGCAAGCAAGAAAAGAATCTAAATCCCATCCATTTTGCTCTTTCATTTGAAAAGGCTTTGTCTGTATGCTTGGGTGCACGTGATTAAAATCCACAAGTGTGGAGCACTCCCTTTACTTTTATCCTAGTGTTTGTTATTCCCAATTTTATGTGATAGGCAGTACAATACAGTGTTTAAGAAGGTTCGAATTCCAAATTATGCTACTTGTTAGCTATTTTATCTGTTACTGACCTAAGTCTTGGATTCATTATCAGCAAAATAAGAGAATGTGCTTGCAATAAACATTTAAAAAATGTTAGCATCTGTCACAGGCCGAGAAAAAACACCCCACACTCTTGCCTCTTGTTGGTCAACCCAATTGCATTCATTCATTTATAAATGAAGAGAATTTAAAAATGAAATTTATAAATAATTGGGGATTCCTTCAACGAATATTTCTTGAGCTACTGGTACCGGTACCAGGTACTGGTGTTCCACTATCTAGGTTCAAATTCATGATCAGATATTCACTGGCTGGGTCAGCTTGGCAAATTACCCTCCCTCTATACCTCCATCTGCAGAGTGAGTGTACCAATAGAACTTAGAATTTGGGATTATGGTCCTGGAGTGGACAGAAGCATGTAAATTAGAAAAACTGTGTCAAAGCCCTCTGGCCAGCAGGGAAGTGTAGGCAGGCACCACGTGGTGCAGGCTTTGGAAGCAAGGTAAGGATTTTGCAATTGATCCAAAGACCAGCAGAAGCCATGGGCACTCACGTGAGCAGAGGAGGGATATGGTAACTCCCTCTCACTGTCTCCTCTGTCTCTGGAACAATGAGATGAAATGAGGACATGGCCCTCTGGCCACTGAGGCAGCCTAATGCTTCCTCCTTCATTAGCTAAGCCATCTCAGCAGCCTCGCAGCCAGACACAAATCTCAGAACACTCTAGGGGCTGAACAATTTGCATCACCAACCATTCCTGTCTGGCGTTCCCCATAAGAGAAATGCTTCTAGAAGAAAAGAGGTCTAATCAAACCTTCAGAGCTTAATGCAGAATAAGGCGCAATATAAAATGATCCTCCCAGGTCACTTTTCACTCCTGTGCTTGTGATTTGGGTGGGTGGGACTGGGGCCTGCTTTCTGGCCTTCTCCGAAGCCTGGCACAGCGTGACTGAAAACTGTTTCTGCTTTTAGGCAGCTCTGAATATCCCAGAGACAAGATGCCAGTGACATTGCTTTGCTTTATTTTGCTTCTCTTTGTGCTGCCATTTGTTCCTTCCTTCCTCTGGTCCCTCTTTGAAAAGCTCTGGATTCCCTGGGAAGGATTGAACCATTTGCATTACAATGCATTGTATCCAGAGCCCAGGGGTCTGTGTGGTGAAACCTGCCCTTGATCAAGCGTGTAGACTGGAAAGGCACAGAGCTTTCTTTGCTATGCCTGAGGAGCACGTTTCGAGAAAACACTGCATTCTCTGTAACAAATCATACCTGTCAGGTAGGCTGCCCATCGTGGGGAGAATTAAGCGCAAGGCCCAACTTTGCAATCTTCCCCAGGCCACAACTGATTTCTGGAGGGCTGATTAAACAGTAAATGTGAAGTCAGTACAGACAAATATAGGTCATCTTCCTCCTTTGATGGCTGAATCGCTGTGCAGCAGGGCTCCTGCATGTCAGATCCCTAACAAGGTTTTGTTTTACATTCCAAAAACAAGCAGACACAGAACCTTCTGCCACCCACATAGGCTCCCACCCATCAGCTCCCCTGCACAAACCTCTCTCCTCCTCCCACGGTGCAGGGCCTTGATCCAAATGCAAGGATGGTACAATTCAATTCAGATTCAGCTTAGGGAATATTTTGATTTTCTGGTTGAATAATTCTAGAAAAGATATAGGTTTAGCCCTGAGTCCAACTGGCTTATTGGATTTATGTATTTAAAAACAACTTTGATTTGCTTCATAGCTCACTTGAAACTAACCTGGGCTCAATCTGATTCTGGAAGTGAGTGTGACCCATCCCCACTTCCTGCTTGGTGCTCAATTGAAGACCCCATGCCCCACATATAAAGCTAAACGGAGCTCAGTTGTGAAAAATAAAGCCTTCGGGTCCTTGTCTGACTGTGCCTGGGATCCAAGGATATTGATTAGCAAAGGCTGCTTTCAGTAAGGTCTTAAATTGGTCTACAGCCAATTTAATAAAAACATCTTTACTTTTTTGGCAGTGACCATAAGAATAGTCTTCCAAAGAATAAGAGAAGCCTGGAGAGATAGCAACTTCCCCCTGAAACTTGGGAGCTGCTCCAAGTTCTTTCAGGAAATAAAGGGATTGACTTTGCCTGATTCTAACTAATCATGATCGCCTAAATGCTTCTCTCAGATCTCCTAGCGAGTATCTTTTTTCAGTCCCCTATTTTCTAGCTGATGATTCCTCTTGTTGTTCATGGACTGAATCACTAGGAATAACACATAAACGGTGCTTGATAAGTGTGAGTTGCATTAAATCCAACTTTTACCTTGTAGAACTTAGGGTGTGATTCAGCGACAAGGAAGAAATATCCCCCAAAGAGTGACCTAAGCAAGGCTGAGGCTGGTTTCTCTATAGCAGGTAAGATCAGAAGCAGGCACTCCAAGGCTGACCTGGCATCCACACAATGACCTGGAACCAAATTTTCCCGCTGCTGTCTGTACTGATAGTGCCTGTCCCCGTCTGAAAAATAAGAAGGGCATGCCCCTCATTCTTTTATTTTTTCACTTATTCATTATGAAAAATAGCACACATACAGAAAAGTATACTACAGTATGAATGTCAATCCGTTATCAGAAACTCACAGACACATAGCCATATACACAGATGGGGAGGAGGCTATCCGCAGCACTCCACATGTTTTCTGTCATATTCCTGCATAATCTCTCTCTTTCCCACTACCACCTCCCAAAAAGAAAGAGACCTGTAAGGTTGTCTATTCCTCAATTTATTGTATGATCAATTAAATTTTACCTCTACATGTTACAGTTTAATATTGCTTATTTTTAAGATTTTTATATGTGGAATCATTCCGTACGCACTCCTACTGCTGGTTTCTTTTTCTCTAAATTATGTTCTTAAGATTCACCCATATTATTTGTGTAAAAATGTTTTGCATTGTTGGGTTGCTTTCTAATCAATGAATCCTGGAATCTCATTGTGCTTTTTTAAATTTGCGTTTTCCTGACTGCTATTGTAGTTCAGTGCTTTTTTTTTCTTTCTTTCCTTTTTTTTTTTGTAAAGACAGAGGGACAGTGAGAGAGAGAGGAGAGAGAGAGAAAATCAGTTTTATTTAGTTTCTCACATGGCCTTCGTTGCTCCGAGACTTTGCTGTGTATGTTGTGATGCTAGGGTTTGAACTTGCATACCTGCACATGCCAGGCAAGCACCATAACTTCTGAGCTACCACTCCAGCCCCAGTTTAGTGCTTTTTCATATGAATTTTAGCTTGGGTAACTTCTTTTGTGAATTACCTGCTCATATCTATAATCCATTTTTTAATTGGCATTTTCTGTCTTATTTATTTGTAAGAACTCTTTCTATATTATGGATACAATTTGCAAGTTATTGTGATACAAATATTTTCTTACACTTAATGGCTTTGACTTTTTATTCCTCTGAGACTATATTCTGATAGTACACACCCTTACTTTTAGTGTAGTCAAAATTAGCTTGTGTGTGTGTGTGTGTGTGTGTGTGTGTGTCTTTGGAGTCTGCCTAAGCAATCTTTCTTTAACTTGAGATTGTAAAGGAATTTTCCTGTTATTTTTACAAGGCTTGCTATTCTGTCTTCATATTTAGATCTCCCATCCTACTAGATCTGACTCTTCTGTATATGTGAAATAAAGTCAGGTGCTTCCCACTGGCCATGCAGTAATTCTAGAGCCACTTATTTAAAAACGCATCATCTCCTCTCTCCTCTACAGTATCACCTTTTTTCATTAATCAGATATCCATACACATATGGGTGTTTCTGAGCTTTCTGATCTACTCCACTGATTTATTTATCTGTCCTTGATGATTCAATACTGCATTGTAAAAATTGCCGTGGCTTTATAGTAGGTCTTAATATCCAGGAAAGCCTGTACTTTCACTTTTTTCTTCAAGAATATCTTTGAGGCTGGAGCAGCGGCTCTGCTTTTGCAGTGTTTGCCCAGCATGTGTGAATACACGGGTTCAAACCCCAGCACCCACAAACACAACTAAGTATCAGAGCGACGAAAGCCATGTGAAAAACTCAATAAAAATTGATTCTCTCTGTTTCTCTCTCTCTCTCTCTCCATTAACTGTCCTTCTCTCTTAAAAAAAAAAAATCTTGACTTTTCTTGGCCCCTTGTATTTAATTTCAAGTGGTTTATCAGGTTATGCATGCCCCACATGTGCACCTACATAACCCTCTTGGGGTCTTGATTCAAATTCATTAAATTTATAGATTAAATCTATAACTGTTGGCATTGGTATAGTACTGCCTTTTCAAATCCATACAAATAGCACCTTTCTTTTTTTAATTAGGCCTTTAATTTCTTTTGATTGTATTTTATGTATTCTATGGATTCTTATAATAACTTATAGGTGAAGCTCTTACATATAGGTTATTCCTAGGTATTTGATAACTTTACTTTGTACCTTAAGATTTCATTTTCTCACTGGTGTGTATATAAATGATATGAAGGTGGGCTGGAGCAGTGGCTCAGCGGTTACGGCGCTTGCCCGGCATGCGCAAGTGCACTGGTTCAAACCCCAGTACCACGTACAGGACTAAGTGTCAGAGCAATAAAAGCCATGTGAAAAACTCAATGAAAATTGGTTCTCTCTGTCTCTCTCTCACACTGTCCTTCTCTCTTTAAAAAAATGATATGAAGGTTGATCTTTTGATCATGTAGCCAGCAATTTTTTAAAGCTCACTTATTCTAACAATTTCTCGGTAGATTATTTTGGGTTTTTTACGTGTATCATTTTATCCATAAAAATGACAGTTTTATTCCAATCTTTTCAATCCCTATACCTTTTGTATTTTTCCTGTACTTTCTTTCATTGTCTTTACTAAGTCTGCAGGGTTGATTGGAAGTGATAATAGCACTCTTTCGGGTTTGTGATTTCTCAGGGAAATCTTTCAACATTTCACCACGAAGTCGATTCTTTGCTTTAAATTATTTGTAAGCACCACATTTCAGACTAATAGTTACCTTCTATTCTCAGTGTGATTAATTTTTTTTAAATCACAAGTGATTGTTGGATTTTATCAACTACTTTCACTATCTATTGAGAACTTCATATGATGTTTCTCTTTTATTTTGCTAATGTGGTGAATTACGTTTTTTTAAAAAATGTGAAAAATTTTCATTCCTGAAATCAACCCAAACTCACTCATGAAATATCATTTTTACATATTATTGAAGTTGGTTTGATAATATTTTGCTTAGAATTTTTGCATCTATGTTCACAAATGATATTTGCTTGTACAACTTCTTTCTTAGGGTTCTTTGACATTTTGGTTACATAGTTATCCTGAAATCATAAGAAGATTTAAGAAGTCATTTTTTATCTGGTGGCTAGAAAAAAATGCTTAAAATTCGTGATATTTTTTCCTTAAATACGTGGTGGAATTCTTAAAGGGGATTATCTGTTGGAAGGTTTTATGGAGTCAGTTTCTTTAATGAATAAAGCTACACAAATTTTCTACTGCTCATCACAGTTTTAAGATGTGTTTTCTGAGAATTTAATAATTTCATCAGATTTTTCAGCTTCCTAGCATAACAACTTCTCTCTTTAACCTCTGTGGAATGTGTACTCATGTATCATTCTGATTCCTGACATTTTACTTTTTTCACTTTGATCTAACAAGAAATTTATGAATTTTATTAATTTTGTGAAAATTCCAACATTTGGGTCTGGAGCAGTGGCTCGTTGGTGAAGGTGTTTGCCTGGCACGCATGCAAACCCCAGCACCATACACGCAGTGAAGTGTCAGAGCAACAGAAACCACATGAAAAACTAAATGAGGTCGATTCTCTTTCCCTCTCTCTCTCTCTCTCTCTCACTGTCCCTCTCTTCTTAAAAAAAAGAAGAAAGAAAATTAAAAAATAAAAGCCAACATTTGACTTTGATCCTGTTTTTTCATATAACATTTCACTATATTCTTTTATTTTTATGTACTTCCTTTCTAAAAGCATTTTGGGCTTTAATCTTAGTTGTTCTTGTTGTTGTTGTTTTTCCTAGCTTCTTTAAATGAACTTAAACTTATTGATATTTTCCCAGTCTTTCTTCTTTTCACATAAATGTATGAAGCACTAAAGTTTAATTATTTAACCATTGATTAACATTTTCTTCTTTTAATTGTGAGGTGATTTTTTGACGTATGGGTTTTTTAAGATATGTATTTATTCATTTTCGAGTAATTAAGGACTTTGTATTTTTCATTTTTATTGATTTCTAGATTAATTGCACTCTGGACAGTATGTATGATCTATTTTTTTCAATCTTTGAAATTTGTTGAGATTTCTTTTGCGCCCAGCACACTGTCAGCCTCTGTTAAATGTCTCTCTGCAATGCTCTACACATGCCTATTAAGTCAGGTAGGATAATCTGTCACTCAGATCTTTTCCATCACATATTAAAATTATGAGCTGGGCACAGTAGTACCCACCTGTAATTCCAGTGACTCGGGAGTCTGAGTAAGGAGGGTCACGAGTTCAAAGCCAGCTTCAGCAACTCAGTCCCTAAACACTTTAAAATAAAAAATAGAAAGGGCTAGGGATGTCGTTCATTGGTTAGTTGCCCCTGGGTTCAATCTCTGGTACCAAAAAATAAAATAAAATAAAAATAGAATATGTGTAATTGTGAGTTTTAATATTTCTCCAGATTTTTTATCTACTTTTAGAAAAAAATGAAACTATGGTACTAGATATATTTAGATATTAAATTGTTACAAATTCTTGGTAAATTGAATTATTTATTTTATAAAACATCTTTTTATTTCCTTGAAGACTTTTTGACTTAAAGTCTTGATGTTCATATGCCTATCCTAGCTTATCTTGGGTAGTGCTTGTATGGGACATCATCTTGTCACTTTATTTAGTAACCTTTCCAGGCTTTTGTGCATTATGTGGGTCTTTTATAAGTACCATACCGCTGGACTTTTTAAAAACATACTATGACAATTTTTTGTCTGTTAATTGGCGACTTAAATCCAATTGTGATTAAGGAACTTCCTGAATGTGTTTAGCGTTTTGACTTTTTTTTTCTTTTTTCATCCTGATTATTCTTCATTCCTCCTTTTAGGTTTTTTCTCTGTTTTTAGATTATTTTTGCTATTCCTTTATCTTGTCAATGAAGCAAGCTATTGTTCCCTTATCTATTTTGTAGTTGTTAATTTAGATTTTATGGCATGTAACCAGTTCTGACATTAATGGGGACTTATAACCCCATCTAACACAACTGAAGAGTCTTAAGAAAATTCTAAGTCTGTCGTTTTGCATTTTGGCTGTGTGTATTCTAACTTGCAATAACTATTTTTACTGCACTTTAGGTTTACTGTGTTTACACATATGTTAATCATTTTTCTTCACTCTATTTCTTTCTGTGTCTCGAACTTAGTTCTTGGGTCAATTTCTTCTATCTTCCATTTTTTCTGTGAGGTCAATTCAGTCTAATTGTCACTCTGAAAGGACATTAAAACACATTCTGGATGCCTTTAAAGCTTTTCTCTTTTCTTGTCTCAGAGTTTTACTATCATTTGCATTCCTATTGTTTTCTGTTTATCATGCTGGGGATTCAAGATACCTTTTCGAAAATATTCATCCATTTTCTTTTCGAATAGTTTCTATCCCATTTCTCTTTCCTTTCCTTCAGAAACTGCAATTGTATGTACATTAGACCATCTAACCGCTCCTTATGTCTCCTACCCTCTCTTCTGTGATTCCTTCTTTCTACCTCCCTGTGTGTCATTATTGATATATTTTCCATCCCATATCCCAGTGTGCTTATTTTCTCTTTAGCTCTGTCTAATCTATTAAACGCATCCCTGTGAGTTCAGATTTTGTTTCAGTTCTATAATTTCCGTTTGACATCATTTTTTACATTTTCTAGCTTCTGCAAAAATTCACATAGCTGCTTTTTTTAATCTATAAACTTAGTAAGCATAATTATTCTTAAATCTACTTCCAATATTTGGAGACCTTCTGGATGTCTTTCTATTGTCTATTATTTATTTGCTCTTTTTCATTATCTCATGAATATGTTTCTTCTTCTTTTTTTAAAATTGGATGTCAGTAATTGTTTCTAAATAAATAAAAAGTGTAGAGATGATGTGAAAAATAAGATAATTCTCTTTTTTCAGGAAGAATGTGTGTTTGCTTCTGCTGGGCCACTGGGGACTCTAGTGATGCAAAACCTTTTACACCAGTTTTTTGATTGAACTGATTTGAAGCTGAGTTACCGTCCTGAAAGAATCTGTCTACTTCCCTTTTGTCCTTATTCCTAGGACAGAGCCCTGTAGGAATGTCATCTAAATCAGACGGTTTGTCAGAGAATTAAAATCTTTGGCAGTCCTTAGACTCAGCTTTTCTGTCTCTATTCCAATGAAGCTGTCAAAAGCATAGCTCATGGGCTGGAGCAGTGGCTCAGCGGTCATGGCGCTTGCCTATCATGGGCAAGCATGCGAGTTTGAACCCCAGCACCACGTACACAAGAAGTGTTGGAGCAATGACTATTACATGAAAAACTAAATAAAATTTATTCTCTCGCTCTCTCACTGTCCCTTTCTCTTATTAAAAAGAGAGAGAGATAGAGAGAGAGAATTAAAAAAAAAATAGCACAGCTCAGCTTCTTACCAGTCTCTGTTGGACTTTGACAGTTCTCCTGGGGAGACATCACCTCACATCCAGGGCTCAGATCTCTATATTTCTGTCTGCTCTTGGAATTCAGTCTAATAATTCTTCTTTTTGTTCTTTTATCATCAAACGTCTATGTTTCATTCACCTAGATTTCCTAGCCTTCCATTGACGTCTATCCTTTAATTATTATTAGCAAACATTTTCTTGAAATGGAATGCACATAGATAAAAGTACACAAATCAAAAGTACACAGCTTTACTAACTTGTAAAGTGACACACAAGATCAAAAAGCAGAATGTTTCCCCCAACTTTGGATCCTCTTCCAGCTATTACCATTTCTATGAGTTAGGATGGCTTGTTTGAGAATAAACTAATTTTGCCTGGTTTTGACTTTAGTTATCCATAGGCTTACATGGTATATATATTTTTTTGCTCTAGATTCTTATACTCAACATTATAGTCAAGAGTACATTTTCCATTCACGTTGCTATTTTATTGTATAAATATACCTCAGTTCTTTTTTTTTTACTCTACTGATTGTCATTGGGATAATTTCATTAAAAATAGAGTGCTATTGAAATATCTTGTGGTGAACATACATATATATTTCTGTTGTATTTATACTGAAGACTGGAGTTGCTATATCATGGAGTGTGTGCACATTCATAGAAGATTAATATTTATTTTCTGTTAAAGTTAGACCTGCAGTCAGAGTTCCCTAATGTATAACAAAAATATGTTTGCTGTAATCTAAAACTTATATTTCATTTTTTTAAGAGAGAAGGACAGTGTGTGAGAGAGAGAAACAGAAAGAATCAATTTTTATTGAGTTTTTCACATGGCTTTCGTTGCTCTGACACTTAGTTGTGTACATGGGTGCTGGGGTTTGAACCTGTGTACTCGAGCATGCCAAGCAAACGCCGTAACCACAGAGACACTGCTCCAGCCCCCTAAAACCTACATTTCATAGTACATAGTTAGGTGGAGCTATTTTTAAGTTACCTAACTATGTGGTTAAAATTTAGCCATTTTAGCAATCCCAGCATATGTCCCTTTGTCCTTGGTCTTTCATTCATATTGCCTATAATGTACTAGGTGATCCAATCATTGCTATAGCTCTTCCCTTGCCTTCCACAATTTTAAATTAGTCAATCACATAGATTGGAATCCTGAACTCTTCCCATCAGCAATGTGCAGAGCCGCGTTCAGGATAATAACCTGGCCAGACTTCCTGCCCAGCATGCTTGCTTGCCAGATTTTTTTTGGTAGCACACCCTTCTGCAGAAGTAAAGTTTACCTTGCCAAGTAACTTCTGAGTGTGTGTCTGATTCCTTGCAGCATCCCAGTATTTCTAGTATTCATTCTACTATACACTGTCACATACTTTCTCAAAATGCTTATACAACTCTGCACTCCTAGTATTCCAATTGTGTCACGTCCTGGTCAACACTTGGTCCTTCCTCTTTTTCATTTTCGTCATATCTGTAGGTATATATGGGTATCAGATTGTGGTTTTCATTGCATTTACCGAATGAGTAATGCATTTAAGCAAGTTTTTCATGTTAATTAGCCATTTGAGTATATTCTTTTGTGGAGTGGCCATTCTTTTACCTATTTTTCTATTGTACTTTCTGTTTCTAGTATACTTGGTGGATAAGAATTCCTTACATAGTTTTAATGGGTCTTTTGTTGAATATCAATTATAAATATCTTTCCCCCATTTTGGATTTAAGTTTTCATGCTCTTTAATATGTCTTTTAATGAAGTCTTAATTTTAAAATAGTCACCTGTATAATTGAGAAATCATTTTTACCCCAAAGTTTATAAAACTGTCCTCCTATGATTTATTTCCTAAAGCCATGTTGTCGTGCCTTTCTTACGTAGATCTGCAATCCACTTTGAATTGCTCTTTGTGTATGGTCTTAGGTAAGAGTCAGGATTTATTTTTTTCTCAAGGACAATACAAAGATTATCCTAAAAGTCCTACATAATGCTTTTGTTACCAGTGCAAGGGCAGGGGTCCCCAGGAGGTCCCAGGTTCATGTTCTTAGCATCAGGAGCAAATAATTGAGCAAAACACCAGAGGTTTGCAAACAAGGCAAAGGTTTATAAAAAGTGAAAGTAACACTGGAGAGCAGAGTGGGCCAAGCTGCCTAGTAGTTCAAGGCCCCACCTACACAGTGAAGCTTTCTTTGATAGGTCTGTGCTAGCTCTCCTCCTTTTGCCCTGGATGCATACGGGGTTGATTGCACCTTGGTTGACAATGGAATTTTGCATAGCATTTTTTTTTCTACTGCTGATGCTTAAGTTTCTTTTTCTTCCAGAAGATGTACAGAGGGGAAGCAAACCACAGTGATAAGGATATGTTAAATAGCTGCAGTAACTTTAAGTTAGTCCCTTGGTCTATTGAGCATGCCCAAGAATGGGAGCTTCTGTCTCATGGTCTTGAATTCCTCCTGTGATCCCCTAGCTTCGTTCTTTTAACCCCAAGATGGCCCAGTTTCCTCTCACTGGAAGAGACTTCAGATGGATGTTGCTTGGTGTGGTAAGGGGTGGTCCGTTCCCCATGACCTGTTGTCTACTTAGCTTTCATTTACATATAGTTCACTGGGAAAATTTTAGCCACAAGGCCACATCAACATGAAGGGAGACTGGAAATGTAGTATTAGAGTTGGGAAAACATGGACTTAGATAAAAGCCCAGGTTTGGTTTTAGCTAAATAATATTGCTATGACTTTCTTTGCATATCCTTGTGAGCATGTTTTCAGCCCTTTTGAGTAGAAGCCTGGGACTGGAACTGCTGTGTCCTATCATCTGTATCTATTGAACTAGGAAGATGCTGCCAGACCGTTTTCCACATTGACTGTGCTCAGTCTGCATTCACATTAGCTGGGCTTGAGACTTCTGGCTGCTTTATATTCTTGAGAAACTTCATACTGCCAATCTTTTTAACATTAGCCAATCTGGTAAATATGTGGTGGTATCTCATTTTGATTTTAACTTGCAGTTCTCTGATGATTAGCGATGCTGAACATCTACATGGATTTTCTCGACATTTGCTCGTTCTATTTTATAAAGTGTTCAAATCTCATGGCTGTTTTTAAATGGGGATTTTTAGACTTATAATATTGTAAAAATTCTTTATATATTTTGGAAATAATCCCTTCATATATGCATTAGGATTCTCCAAAGAAAGCGAAACAACAGGAGAAAAACAGATGGAGACAGATGTGCATGTGCACGTGCACACACACGCACGCGCACGCACGCACACACACACACACACACACACAGAGGCACACCTTTGAAATGGTGTGGATTTTGTTCCAGATAACTACAATAAAACAGAAATCATAATATAGCAAGACACATGAAATATTTTGGTTTCCCAAAGCTTATGAAAGTTATGTTACCCAGTAATGTAGTCTATTAAGTATGCAACAGTATTCTGTCTAAAAATTGTATATGCTTGAATTAAAATCTGAGGCTAAAATTTGCCTTCAGCAAGCAATAATTATTTCACTGGTGGAGGGTCTTGCATCAGTGTTGATGGCTGCTGGCTGATAAGGGTGGTGGTTGCCAAGGATTGGGATGGCTGTGGCAATCTCTTACGGTAGGATACAATGAAGTTGGCCACATCATTTGACCTTTTATGAAAGATTTCTCTGCAACATTTGATCTCACCCGTAGCAGAACTTCTTTCAAAATTGGAGTTAGTCCACTTAAGCTGGACCATGGCTTTATCAAATTGTGTGTGTGTGTAATATTCTAATCATTTGCTGTCAATGTAACAATCGTCACAGCATCTTCACCAGGAGTAGAATCTCAAGGTGCCACATTGCTCATTCCTGAGCAGCAGCTCCTCATCTGTTCAAGTCTTCCGGTGGGATTGCAGCAATTCTGTCACCTCTTCAGCCTCCACTTCTCATTCTAGTTCCCTCCCAGTTTCCACCACATCTGCAGTTACTTCCTCCAATGAAACTCAAACTCCTCAAAGGAGGGCTGGAATCAACCTCATCTGTATCTCTGTTAATGTTGATATTTGACCCCTCCCCAATTAACCATGAATGTTCTTAACGGCGTCTTCTACAGTGAGTCCTTTCCAGAGGTTTGCAGTTTACTTTTTTCAGATCCATCAGAGAATCAGCTACTTATAACTGCTACAGCCTTATGAAACATATTTCTTAAATAATAAAACTCGAAATTGAAAATTATTCCTTTATCTGGGCTATGGAATGGATGTTGTATTAGCTGGAATGAAAACATGAACCTCTTGGTACATCTTCATCAGAGCTCTTAGGTGACCAACTGTTTTATAGTGAGAAGTAATCCTTTGAAAAGAATCTTTTCTTCTGGTCAGTAGTCTCAACAATGGTCTTAAAGTATTCAGCAAACCGTATTGTAAGCAGAGGTACTGTCATCCAGACTTTGTTGGACCACAAATAAGCATAGACAGAGAAGATCGACTAATTCTTAAGGGACATAGGACTTTCAGAATGGTAAATGAAAGTTGACTTACCTTCAAGTCACCATCTGCATTAGTTACAGACTCACCCTGCCCTTTGAAGCTTGGAAGCCCGGCATTGAATTCTCCTTTTCTTCTATGATTTTCTCAAAAGCATAATAATTTTAGTTCTTACAAAAGTCTGTGATTTATTTGGTGTCAAGATTTTGCAATTGCTTGAGATAAAGGCCAAGATTTTCTTTGCATGTTTGCTTTTACATACAAGTATTCACTTGTTATAATGCAGTTTGTTAGAAAGACTGCCTTTTCTCTGTTCAATTACCTTAGCATCTTTGTCAAAAATTAGTGGCCCATAAAATGTAGCTAATTCTGGATTCTGTTTTGTTCTAGTCAACTATATTTGTATACTACACCAGTACCACACTGTGTCAATTACATGTAGCTTGAAATTACGTAGTGGAGTTTCCAGAACTATATTTTTGTTGTTGCTGTTTTCAAAATTATTTTGGCAATCCTTTGCCTTTGTAGACAAAAATTTTAATCACTTTCTTAATTTCCTATTAGTACTTTGATTGAAATCTGTTGCTCTAAGTTGCATTGAACCTATAGATTAATTTAAGGATGGTTTCAGCTTAGGAAAGTAGAGTCCTCCAGTCCATCAGCATGTATGTCTCCATTTATTGAGATCTCTCTTGATTTCCTTTTGTGATATTTTATAATTTCAGTGTATAGGTGCACAGCTGTCATTGAAGTTATTATTAAGTATTTATTCTATTGTAAATGGAATTTGTAAATTTAATTTTCTAATCACTTATTGCTACCATATATAAATGCAATGAATATACTTTCACCTTTTCCTCACATTTTTGTATGTGCAACCTTGTAAAGTTCACTTATTAACTCTGCAAACTTTTTTGAGTCAGTTCTTTGAGGTTTTATTCACACCTGACATTGTCATCTGCAAATAAGAAGAAATTTTTTCATTCATTTTCATTATTTGTTTGTTTGTTGATCTTGAGAAGATATCATTAAGCCTCACAATGTTGTCTTTAGGTTTTTCATAGATGTCTCTGACTGTGTTTAAAAAATTCTCCACCTTTTTTTTTTTGTACTGGAGATTGAACCCAGGGTCTCTTTATCACTGAGATACTTCCCCAGCCAGTTCTTTTTATTTTTTATTTTGAGACATGATTTTGCTAAGTTGTAGAGGCTGGCTTTGAACTTGAAATCCTCCTGCCTCAGCCTTCTGAGTCTCAGAGATTATAGTCAGGTGCAACTGTGCCCAGCAATTTCCCTTTTACTGCTAATTTATAGAAAGTTTCTACCATGAAACGGTATTAAATTTGTGTGTGTGTGTGTGTGTGTGTGTGTGTGTGTGTATTGGAGGATTCTATACTTATTTAAAATTTTCTTTTTAATTTATATAGTCAATTGCATTGATGGATTTTTCAGTTAATAAAATTGAATGGTGTTTCTACTCCTCTTTTTTCCCCAGGGTAGACAGATTAATATTCTTTCTTTCTTAAATATTTGATAGAATCCATCAGCAAAGCCATGAGATCCAAGAGGTTTTTTGTTGTTGGTGGTGTTTATGGGAAGTTTTACAATTGTCAATTCCATTTTCTTAAATGGTATAGGTCTGGTAAAGTTTTGTGCTTTTACTTGGGTCAGTTTTGGCAATTTGGGTCTTTCAGAGAATTTTTTACATTTTTTTCTGGATTGTCACATGTATAGTCATAAGTTACTCATAACATCCTCTTACTACCCTTTTAAACATCTGACAAATTTGTAGTGATATTATTACTGGGGGATGTATTTTTCTGTTCTTGTGTTTTTGAAATAAATATTTCAGATAAGAAACATAGATAGGAAAAGGATAAAGGGTTTATTTACTGAAATGAACGAATACTTTAGAGAGAATGAGGAGTTGGGCCACTTGAAAGAGGAAGTGGCATGAGGTTTTCCATGTGGCAAGTTTTCAGATTCGGTCTGGAAAACTCCCTCCTCACATATTATGCATTTGAGGTGGGTACCACAGTTTCCCACCCTGGCTTAGTGTCTCCGTGCTCCAAAATTGGGAAAGTCACTTAGCCTGGTTGTACCATTTGTTTTACTTTTAAGAAGATAGCATCTGCTATGAAGGAGGGGGTTCATGGGTGAGGATTTTCATCACCTGGGCTGGACTGATCTTTGGCACTGAAGGTGGAGTGAGTGGAGTGAGCCCTGCTCTCTCTACATCCTCCTGCTGATATCTATCTGCTTATTCTAACACTCCCTCCTCAAGCACTCAGAACTCTGAAACTCTTCATATTTGGGGCATCAGAACACCGCTTTGGCTGCTTCATGCAGGATGGGGGTGTGAGGATTTATTAGTGTGTGGTTTCTTGCTAGCCATTAAGGGCTTAGGATGGGAATATTTTAGGGCTCCTCACTTTAACCTGATAGCTGTTTGATGGCAGATGATTACCCTGCAAGCCTCAGTGACATCTGGAGACTGATGACTTATAGGTGGGAAGAGAAAATTAATAAGGAGTATCCATAAACAGGGGTCCAACAAAATAAGCAGAAGGATCAAGACTAATGGCCCTATAAAGGGAAAAAGCCAGGAGAACCAAGCCCAAGTCCCCTTCCAAGAGAGTCCTTCGTGGGCTGCCTTCTTCCTAAATTGTGATGTCTGGTGGGTTCATCATGTTTTTGTGAACCTGTCCTGATTTGTAGACCCAAAGTAGCACTCTTCTTGGATTATTATGCAGCCTCCTCCCTCTGCACCAGTGATCCTGTCTGAGGCCCACTTGCTTTGTAGGACCACAGCAGCAGGGGAGTTGACCTGCTGTAAGTCGGTGGGGGCTCCCACCATGGAGTCCACACTATCAGCAATCTCAAGGCAGGTCAGTGTGTAGCAGTGGCTTTCTTATTATATTTTAAGAGGGCTACGATGGAGATGGCCTTTGGAGCAACGTGGAGTCTGAGAACAATGGGGCTTAACCATGGAACTTTTGTAATCTGGAAGACACAAATTTTACTGGGAGATTAAGAACGTCAGTAGCCAAAGGTCCTAATAGTGGTAACAGCCAGGTGAAGGTAGGCAAGTAAGGTTTAATGGTTTATCATTAGTATGCATCTCAAGATCTAGATGTTTTTTAAAAGGCACTTCTGTTAGGTCAGGCTAATTAGATCAGGACAAACTTGTGATTTTGCCAGTCTTTTTTTGATAATTATTATATCCACTTGTGCATAAGACCCCATTTTAATTTTGGTAGAGCTGACGCAAGCATACATTTTAAGTTACAATTAAAAGAACCATTGTCTCTCCCTTTTAAAAAATCTGTGTGGGACTGTTTTATTTCCTTGACTTGTCTTTTACTCTCTTATTAGTACATTTGTCTTTAGTTACATTTTCCAGTTTGGTGTTTAAGACCAAATAGGTGGGACCCCAATGTTGGTCAAAAATTCAGCTTTTTTATTTTATTTTTTTACTGTTAAGTTTAGCCAAGATTTCTCAGGGGTTAATTTTAGGAACCTGAAAGAGTCCTTTTGGCTCCTTCAGTCTTCCTCTACCAATTGCGCCATCTTCCTGGCTGGGTCAGGGTCTTGCTGACCACATGGAGCTTCCCTTGGAAGCATAAGGAATATTTTTCTCTCCGATGACCTTCTTCTTTAAAGAATGTGTATTAGTTGGTTTCCTATTCTCTAGGAGCTTCACAATTCTCCTGACTAGGAGTTTGGGTAACTCCTAATTGGGTCCCATCATTTTCTGGCTGACCTTGAAGTGCAAGGATCAAACCATTGGCTATTTGTTTAGCCCATTTATTTATTTCTTTATTTATTTATTTGGCTTTGGTCTCCAAGTCTCAGTTGTTGAACATTCAGTCGGTTTCACCAGTATTGAAATGGGCATAGTGTGATTTAATTTTAACTTCTATAATTTTATAATTAGCCTTTCCATTTAATTGGGACCAGTATTAGCATTAGAAGTTAGCATCACACTCTATCTGTTCTATAGCTGATGTCTTCTTACCTCAAATCAACCCAGGTTATTTTGTTAGAAGTTGTACTTCTGCAAACTAACAAACAAAAGTTATAGTTTTACATGGAAAATACAAAGCAAAATTAGCAAGAGCAAACAAAGAATGTTCAGTTTATAATTATCAGTGAATTCCAAGCATCTAGGCCCATCTAACTATCTTTGTTCAAGAATGATAGTCATAATACAATTAGGAACACGCAAACATGAGCCTGAAAAAAACTGTCCCTATAAATAATTTCAGTTTGGAGAACACCAGCTTGGCAGGATTTCCCTAAGTTTTGTATTTTAGAAGGCTTGTATACTACCGGACAACATAAATATGGTTAACATACAAAGGCAATAAGAATATTGAGCATCACAGCTACATAGAAGTCATATATATGTGGCAGATTTAGCCTGCAGATGTATGCACATCTCTAGTCAGACATATACAATAATTTAAAAGATTTAAAACACATTTAAAGTATAATTCTTATAACATTGTTTTCCCAGATAATGAAAACCTAATAGACACAAGAAATTATTCTGATAAAACACGCATCTTTGTTCTTTAAGTCAGTTCTTTATAAATGTAATTAATAATGCATAAATGTTTTAAGGAAATTTTGTGGCTTTAAACATGAGAATTAGATTATGGTTTTATGTTACTATATCAAATGTTGACCTTAGAAAAATCCTTAAATAACTTTGATAATAGCTAACAATCATAAATACAAATTTCTTAAGATTTGCATTTCCTAAACCTGTGACTTTAGACACTCTACAATTTGTTTATATTCTCAGCTTTGACCTCTTTTTTATCATCTTGGACTTTAGGACCAAAATCTTTCTTTATTATGCAAAATTCTCTCTCATTCCTTTTTCCTTTTAACTTTCCTTACTGAAATACATTCCCGTACCAATGACTATATATATATATATATACATATATATGTATATATGTGTGTGTGTGTGTGTATATATATATGTATATATATACATATATATATATATATTTCCTCTGCTGTTTTTCCCTTAAGCTTACAATTTTAAAAAATCTACAAGAAATTTTAAAATTTAGATAAATTACTATGTTCCTCAATGAAATAAAATAAATTGATTTAAAAATAATTTTCCCATCAAACCAGAGCTTAATTTTTGTATTTATTATATACAGAAATACACATGTTAATAATAATAAATAAGAATGTATATCCAGGAATAAAGCCATTTAAACTGTTTTATGCAGAGCTAGAGTGGTGGCTCAGTAGTTACAGTGCTTGCCTGGCATGCGTGAGAATGTGGGTTGAAATCCCAGCACCATGTACAAAACGAAGTCTTAGAGCAATGAAAGCCACATGAAAAACTAAATAAACTTGATTCTCTCTCTCCCTCTCACTGTCTCTCTTTCTTTAAAAAACAAAACAAAACAAAACTTGGGCTAAGAAGTTATGGCACTTGCCTGGCATGCAAGAGTATGTGAGTTCAAACCCCACCACCATATACACAACGAAGTCTTGGAGCAATAAAAGCCAATTGAAAAACTAAATAAAATTGATTCTCTCTCTCTCTCTCTCTCTCCCACTGTCTCTCTTTTTAAATAACAAAACATTTTTTCATATACTGACAATTTATAAAAAGGCCTTTATTAATATATATAATATATATATATGAATTGAAGAGATGTAGAACACTTAAGTTTATATTTAACAATTGATGCTTTAGTATTTTAAGTTTAAAATGATAGATATTTTCTCTAACAAATATAAATGTATATCCTATTATGAGCTAACCTAATTTATCCACTGTGAGATTACACATGAAAACCAAAGTATCAGACAAGGCAAGCATAGTTAACATATTAAGCCATTTCTTTCCCCAATAAAACCCTAAAATCAATAGACATTATACTCTAAACATTTTAATAGAGACAAATATAGTCCCAATTGGCTAGTAACCTACTCAAAAATGTGTTAATAATTTTTAAAGACATCTTTATTTTTATCTTTCTCCAAAATTTAAATTAACTTTTTTGTTAAGGATTTATTTAAGTCATGAACAAAAAGACATTTGGGCTTATGTCTTTTTAATTTCATACGTATTCATTTATTTATAAGCTAATTTGGCACCATGTACATACAACATTTAATACAAAAAGTACATAAAAAAGTAGACAGGAAACAAATATTTTCATGAGTTTCATTTAGATTTACCACTTACTATACACACACACACACACACACACACACACACACACGCACGCACGCATTTATTTTTTACTTTTATATTTATTTTTATTTTTTGGTACCAAGGATTGAACCCAGCAGCACTTAAACTCTGAGTCTCATCCAGAGTCCTTTTTATATTTTAGTTTGAGACAGGGTCTTTGTTAAATTGCTTAGAACCTCGCTAAGTTGCTGAGACTGGCTTTGAACTTATGATCCTTCTGCCTTAGCTTCCTGGTTTGCTGGGATTGTAGGCATGGCCCATCATGCCTGGCATGTCATTTCTTTTTAAACTAGACTGTTGGTATGATTTTCATATTCCTAAGCAATCCTTAATCTTAAATTTTCACTTTCTGAGATATGATTTAGTTGAGACAAAGTAGAAAATTTAGGCCTCAAAGACATAGAACTTAGTCTAAATATTGCTGAGAAGTATGTAGGCAAAGGCCCAGTGGAAGTAAAAGTTTTAAAAATGAGACTTGTCATGTAGACTTAAGTTAGAATTGTTTCCTGTTTTAAAAGCTAATTAATAGAAGGAGACACCCTTATGAATGGAAATTCCTCTGTAAAGGGTTATAATAATAATATTTTGCAGAATTATCTAGTTCATAAGTGCTTTAACTCTAATGTGTTTTTAACCAGAGAAAGCTCTTCAATGACTAGGGCAAAGAGCACTTTTTATGTCCACCCAACCTTAGAATGCTTCCTTTTAGTTTTCCAAAGCTTTAATAATAAAATGTCTGTTCTGATGATATTTCTAGTATTCTTTGTTAGAGGTTTGTCTATTGGGTGTAGTAAGAGGAATATTTTTTCCCCAAGGAGTCACCAATAGACCAGATATATAATTGAACCAAGAGGCTGAGAAGAAAGTGTTTTGTAAGACAGGCAAAGGAAAAGAGAAAAGACAGAGCCCTTTTAAAAAAAATTTTAGAAAAAAAATTTAAATGTTGAACTTATCCCAAATTCTTACACCGATTCCTTAAGGTACATCTGAGGGGTGAGTCTTGGGTATGAATCTGTGTTTCCCACCTGGAAGAGAAGACAGAGAATATAAGAGAGAATGTAGCACCCCCATTCCTCTCAACATATGACCTAGTGGCTAGGGTGCCCAGACACCAAGGTGTTCCCACTGTAAGAATTTTTACCAGAACTCTGTCTTTCTTTATTGGGTCCTCTGGATCCTGAGATTCTCTTCTCTGTTTTAGTCTTCCTCACCTTCATGACTACCCTAACCTACATTTTCCCCAATGCCTGATTGTCTTACTGATGAAACTCTCAACATTTCAGATACCATCAAAGACAAAATGATCCATGCTGCTAAATAACAGAAGCTATGAAAAGTGCCACCCCAGGAGTATCCACGGTTTTTTTATCATTAAAAAAAAATAGAATCTAGTACAAATGATCAGTAGAATGAAATAACAGACAGTCAAATTCCTCACACAAACTTATAGGGTCCTGGAGTAACTAGAAGAGGAGATGATGGAAAAGACAAGGCAAGAATTGGGTAGAGAACTGGAAAGGGTCCTCTATGTTTGTGGAATGCATGCAACACCCAACCAGGCAATGCATTCAATAAAAGTTAGGAATCTGTGGACAGTTTGAAGAGTTTGGAAGGAGGGATTTAAATTCTGGATGGAGAAATGGCCCTTGTGCCATAAATCTAGGACCATTGAAGAAGCATAGTGAGAGATCCTCTAAGGATCTTTAAGGGCTATAACGTAAATAAGATGAACAGTCCAGCTGAGGAAGAGAGCCATCACCCATGGCTGAAAAAATGCACCGTGGTTCAAAAGAAAGTAGCAAATATGGGGAGTCTGAAGCTTAAGATTGGTCCAAGGTCAGACAACAGTATTAAAAGAGCCAAGGGAAAGGGTGGAGATCTCAATAGGAGAAGAGGAAAAAGCAGCAGCAGCCCTTCTCCAGAGAACAGAAGTGAGGTCTGCACGCACATGTAGTGTTGTGGATACAGCACGCGCTCAAAGCGCAAGCACAGGGAGTGAGACTCAAGTGCAAATAAAATTTCAGAGACTTCCAAAGATAAAAATCAAACCTCCGTGAGGCTAGCCAGACCCATCCCGGAGCCTCAACGCAAGCCATTTTTCATTTTTCCATGGCAGTCCCATTTGAATCCAAGGTTGCTCCAGCCACAATGCGGAGTACCAACCACCATCTGAGTCATAGCACTAAATTCTGTTACTGGGCAATATAATCTCTTCAGTTCTTTTCTTCTTGAAAAAAAGATTTCAGTCAATACAGAGATAGGGAGAGCCTGTAGGGTTCATTTAGTGAAATGAAAGTATGATCCAAGGAAACGTGGAGCAGGCTGTACCAAGAGAGGACATGGCAAGGGATTTCCTGCGTGGCAAGCTTTCTTATTTGGTCTGGAAAACTCTCTCCTCACATATTATGAAGGTTTTTCTCTATGGCTTATTGCTCCCGGGGACTCTGCACCTGCTCCAAAGTTGGAAAGTCCCTTAGGCTGGTTACACCCTCTCCTTTTTATTTAAGAAGGACTTTCTGACCTGGAAGGAGGTGGCTCATAGGTGAAGGTTTTCATCATTTGAAGCAGTGTGATCTAGAAGGAGTGAGCCCCAGCTCCTTCTCCCTGTTCCCTGCTCACACCCGTCTAACTACTCTAACTGTAACCCCCTTTTTATTCTTATCTCTTATTCTGTGATAAGTTTGCATAGAAAATTGTCAATTTTACTAATTTTCTCAAAGAACAAGCTTTTGATTTCATATTTTTCTATTTTTTTAATTTGTATTTTAACTGCTCTTGCTTTATTTCATTCTACTTGAATGCTTTGTGTTTAATTCGATCTTCTAGGTTTTAAAGATAGAAGTTTAGAACATTGCTTTCTTTTCTAATATAGTCTTTTAAAATTATAACATTCCAAGTACTATTTACCTATAATCTTAAATTTTATATTTTCATTATTATTCAGTACAATTATTTTCTAATTTCTAATATTTTCTAATTTCCCATGTGACTTTTTTCAAAAGATGTAGAGTTGATTGGGGTTTTTTTTTTAAGTACCTAAACACTAGGAATTTTCTTGATTTTATCTTTATTACTATTTACTTCAAATATTTTTTCTGTACTGGCACTCCCTTTTCTATGGTATTTCAAACATGTGATTGTTTATTGTTTGATGTCATCTAAGAAATCCGTAAGACTTTGTTCATTTCTTTTTCAGTCTTTCTCTCATTCAACTTGTATCATTTCCTTTGATCCATCTTCAAGCTTACTGACTCTGTTATATCTTTTAGCTTGTGAATTTATTCTTCATTTTTGAAATTACATATTTCAGTTCTTGAACTTACATTTCTCTTTAAATTTCTATTGCTTTGCTGAGATTTTCCTTTATTGAGCATGTTTCGTTTTACTTCATCAAGAATAGTTCTGTGGTTGCTCTAAAATTCTTATGTGTTAGTTTCAAGATCAAGTCTCAAGTTTCACTCAGTTGCTCTTGATTTTTTTTTTTAAGAGAGAGGGACAGTGGGTGAGAGAGAAACAGAGAATCAAATTTATTTATTTTTCCATCTGGCATTTGTTTCTCTGACACAAACTGTACGTGGTGCTGGAGATTGAACCCGGGTTCTCGCAAATGCCAGGTAAGCGCTAGAACCACTTAGCCACCACTCCAAATTTCTATTGATTCTTTGAAAGTCAGGTAACTTAAAATTATATCCTGAACATTATGAATGTTATGTTTTAGGAAGATTTTTTTTGAATCTGTTATTTTTGCCCAGTAAGTATTGCTTCCTTTGTTTTAGCAAGTGATTTTCTTGACAGGGTTTGAACTTCAAATTCTATTTCCTTTTTAGCAAATTTGGTCTGAATGTAGACTTTTTTATCTTTATTTTAGTGGCTCAATGTTTAATCTATGCCCAGGTGTTTTGCTTTCAAGGTTATATAGAGTTTGGCAATTTCCTGGGGTTTTTGTTTTTGTTTTTTGTTTTGTTTTGTTTTGTTTTTTCAGGATCCTACACTGTCTTCAGCAACAATCTCAGCTGCCTGACTTTACCTTCCTGGTTCCCAAGCTAGAAAATCTATCACTATTTTCTCCCATTATGGGGAAAGTCTGCTCTTTTCCCTATGTTTTGCTTTCTCTTCTTTTCTTAAAATAAAAACTGTCTACTACACTTGCCTCAGTGTCCCTGGGTTTCTTTCTTCATCTCCAGGGGACACCAAGCCAACATCCACCATTAGTAGGATGGCATAAGCAGTAGTCTGAATTCTGATTCTCTGCATTGGATCCCTCCTCTCTCCACCTCCTTAATGAGATTCTGGAGAGAATTTCTGATTCTGGGTATGACAGATTAAGGTAAACTCCATCTCCTGGAGGAAATGACCATTAATCCTGAACCAGATACAACACCCACCTGCCTGGAGGTGCTTGGGAGCACATGCAGATGTGGGGAAGGGATCTGATCGCTTGCAGAAGGGAGTCAGGGAGCTGTACCAATAAGTCCCCTTTGCAAGGTTTTAAGCCAGGGACTAAACTACATGTACGGAGGCAGGTGGGGTCTCACTACCATTCCACCTGACATAAATGTTCCACCAATAAATGTCCTGTGTCTGACACTGAGATGGGGGAAAGTTAGGCAGTCAGAGTAGTTAGAATGTTCCAGTCAATCAAGGGAAATGTGCTTCTTCTTCTTTTAAGATCAACTTGACAACCCCCAATGCTAGTAAGGAGGGTCTGGCAAGGTGGGTAGATGCAGACACTCCCTTCTGCTAAGCAAGCGGTCACATTCTTTCTATTGGTGCCTGAGGTGCAAACCCAAGGCTGGATCCTCTCAGAATTTCCCATGCCCATGTCCTAGGTTTGGGGAAAGGGAGAGAATGACCAAGTGAAGGGAGAACATCCTATGAAAAGGGCAAACCTAATTGTCTCTTCGACTCTGTCCCCTTCTCCCACTTTGGGGGAAGTCTGCTCTTTTCCCTTTGCTTTCCTACCTATTATTTGCTTAAAATAGTCTGTCTTCTAGGCTTGCCTCAGTGTCCCCTCAGCTTCATACTTTATATCCAGGGGACGTGAACCTGACTTCCACCAAACCAGCATCAATACTAGCATATGAGCAACAGTCTCAGACCTCCTCTCCTCCTACCCAGAGTGCCCAGGCACAATGGCCTTCTAAGGATCAGCCTCAAAGTGGGCGCAAGGCACTGACTGCATCTTGCTGCACTTAGAAAGTTAACAGGTTTCATGCATGGTCAGTGGGACATGAGTCAGGCCTGGCAATTAGAACCCAATTCCAATGAAGAGGAACCCTCCCTGACCCTCGTTCCCAATGGTCCCCAGTAAGGACAGCATACATGTATTGTCCTACAGAAATCAGATTCAAGAGAATTAGGAGAGGCTGGAAGTTGTGGAAAATGTAACTCACACTTGGAAATAGAAACAAAAAGAACTGGAGTTTATTAAGATGGTCTTACTGAACTGTCTGGGAAATAAAGTCAGGAGCAAAAATGTGGGCCAAGAGGGGCTGTTTATGGGTCCATTTGGAGGATACATCCCACAGGGAGGGAACAACTGGCAACTGAGTGTCCATAGAGTTCTGATACTGTCCAGCTGCTAGGTGGCCCACTGCTAGACAGAGAAGGAAACTGAACCTCAGTTTTAATCAGCTGCCCAAGATTCACAAGTAGGAAGTGCCAAAGTCAGAAAGGGAACCATGGTCTGATTGGCTCAGCCCAGGTGCAGAATGAAGTGTGGGAGGAAAACTTTGAGCCATTCCCCGGATCAGAGGTTCTTAGCCTTTTCCAGGTCCTAAGATGGTTAGTGGATCTTTATTACCCACTCAAGAAAGCAAACTGAAAGATAAATGAGCAAGACTAATGTTGCTAAAAACCATGAATCTCAATTTATTTAAGGGGGAAAGAAAAGAAGCCATTTGCACATTTAGTGTCTTGATCATTATTCATGACAAATTATGTGAGCCACCCCTTCATAACTTATCCTGACCCATGAGAGTGAGAGCTCAAGAGCTGAGGAATATCTACCCTGAGACAGGAAAATGGCCCGTATTTGGATGCAGCCACTCAGCAGCAAAGAAGCTGAATCCATTTCCTCTCTTTTTGCAGCAGAGCAGAAAGAGGCAGCCAACCAGAAGCCTGGTTTCTCCTTTCCACTTCCAGTCCCTCTCCTCCCGCTCAGCTTGCTCCTTGCCTGCAATCAATCTGGTCTTTTAGAGCTATTGACCAGGCTGCCCGAAAGCCATTGCCCAAATTCCATCTCCTCTCAAATCCATTTTCCCTGCCTCAGAGAGAGCCGATTGGATTTCTCAATTATCATTGTACAGTTGTGAGCTTATATACTTCTAAGAGGTAATATGGTGTAAGTTTCTTTTCCGTGGAAATGTCATACTGGCTCCTTTGGGGAGTGAATGGAATGTTTAAAATACACATTCCTTCTCTGTGGCCCATTAATAGGGATGTGAAGGTGAAATGTACTTTGCACAAACTGCAGTGGAATTCTCTGTTCTTTAGGAACCTCTACAGCGGTTTGCTTCACTGATAACACTGCCACCCAATCTTGTGTTATCTGTTTCTCTTTCTGCTTTCCTACCTGATTTTAAAAGTGTACAAACGGGCACATGAAACTTCTCCCTTAAATACACTGATATACATAGAATAATTTTGGCAATGCTTTAGCATCTTAAAGAAATAATTAAATCAGTAGTGCTTGGGGTTTTGTTGTTATTTTTTAAGTAAAAGCACTTACCACTTATTGGTCATTTATTCTGTGTCAAGCGACACCTAGGCACTTTTAAAAGTGCCATACAATCTTAAAGACTAATTTTTGCTAATAAAAATATGTGAACACATTCTCCTTATAAAACTTCAAACAATTTTAACACTGAAGCCAAATTTTATCTCAATGTCTGTCTTCACTCAAGGCTCAGCTACTCTACTCCAAAGTAAGGAAACCTTTCCAGTGTGATGTGTTTTTCCAGAATTTTCTATGCACTCACACACAGATTCCTGTAGAAGTGATACAGTACTTTGTGTTTGTTGTATAAGTAGTATCAACTATCCATCCCATGCTACAATTTGCTTTTCACATTCAACTGCATGTCTTGGTTACTTCCTCCTGTTATAAGAATCCTAGATCACTCTTCAAATTCCTGTTTTTCCTAATACGGTAGTACCAAATTTTATTTTGCTATTCTGCTATTGAAGCATAATTAGGTTGTTTATTCTCTCTTCCTTTTGCTATCACACAATGGTAGAATTTCTGTATTCTTCATAGTACTTGGTGTCTTTTAGCTTCCTTGTTCCTTGAGGGACCGATGTTGGCCAAGCCTAGCTGTGTAGGTTATGCTGATGAGATTTCAAAACCCCACTACTAACGTCAAATTACAGACAAGACTCTCTACATTTTATTCTGAGGGCAGTGGGAGAGTGAAAAAGCTAAAAATACAAATGATAACCATTGAGCTATAACCTCTGGGATCAGTTACATATTTTTCAAACAATAAAAAGGACAACCAAACCCTAGGAAGCACATAGTTGTCAATTTCATTTTGGTTTCTTTGTGGTTTTAATTAGAAAACAACAGAAATCTCCTGTAGGGATGAGGAAAACAAACTCTTAATGAAGAAGAATGTGTTAGGTGTGTGGAGAGCACATTCTTCCCAGCCACGCGGTGCAAATGCTAATTCCCACGCACACCACGGGCACCCAGCATCGTGCGGCTGCAGCTCTGGGGGTGCTGCAATCCCCTCATGGCTCTGCCTCTCACTAGCTGCACTTCTGCCCTGCAGGCTTCCAGAAGAACAAAACACAAGCATTTGCATTTATCTGCTCAAAATTAATAGTTACATTTAGTGGGAGGTTTCTATAAACATGATTTATTTTCATGTGAGATAGTCAAGCATTAGGGAAATGTATGAAGAAGAAAGTGATAAAACCATATCCCCCAGTTTCTCTTTCTCAACATTAATTAATATTTTGCCAAGCATCTTCCAGATCTCCTAATGGTATTTCTTAATTTCAGTTATTCTCGATCTCAAAAAGATACACTTTTATTTCTTTTATTCTTTTTCTTTTTTTAATTGTTGTTGTTGTTCCAGGACTTGAACTCAGAGACACTTAACCACTGAGCCACATCCCCAGCTCTTTTTATTTTTCATTTTGAGACAAGGTCTCACTAAGTTGCTTAGGGCCTCACTAAATTGATGAGGCTGGCTTTGAACTTGGGATCCTCCCAAGCTGCTGGGAGTACAGGCCTGTGCCACTGCACCTGGCTATAATTTTCTATAAATGACTATTACAGAGAACTATTCCTATGAGAATTAGTTTTTCTCATATCACATGTTCTATAGATCTTTCTTTAAAAATACTAAAAGTTGTTATTTGACCTTATTATTGACTGTGCATAATCAATCACATGGTGCTACATTTAATTATTTATTCATTTGTTCCTTTATTCATTTGTCTCCCATATCTCTGTGTGTGTGTGCGTGTGCATGTGACTTTTTACATGAGGGATCAGTGTACCAAGCTCTGGTGATCAAGACAGACCTAGTGCGGCACACTTAGGTAAACAAATCCAGTAGAAAAAAAACAAAGATGCACTAACAATGTGAGATATCTCTTATGGTCTAGGAGGTGTGGTTGGGGAGCTTAGGTGATGGAAATAATGGCCATGTTAACTGAGGGGAAGTTTGCAGGACGATGAAAGGTAAGGTGGTTAAGGCAGTGATGCCGATTTGGTGGAAGTCGTGCGCATGTCTCCAGACACAAAGAAGGAAACCGAGGGACACTGAGGCAAGCACAATAGACAGACTTTATTTTAAGAAAAATAATAGAAAGCAGAGCACATGGAAAAGAGGAGACTTCCCCCAGAGTGGGAGAGGGGACAGAGACACAGAGGCAGTTAGGTTTGTTCTTTTTATAGGATGTTCTCCCTTCAATTCCTCTCCTTTCCCCAAAACCTAGTAGATCAAGGGTGCAGGAAATTCTGGTTGGGTCCAGCCTTGGGTTTGCACCTGGAGCATCTATAGAAAGAATGTAGCACCTTGCTTAACAGAAGACAGTGAAAGCCTCTGGACCCACATTTGTAGTCCCTTCTTACCAGCTATTAGGTTGATTCCAGGCAGCTGGGGGCAGGGAATCAGGCAGCCTTCTCCTGCCAGACAAGCCCCAAAGGCATCTCGCAATCGCCTAATGATTGATGAAGTCACCACCCAATCCCTGAAGGACAAGGCCCCCCAAACTAACCTGTGCCCACCCCAGACTACAAAGCCACTGACTAGCTAGGGCCCCATGCCATTTCCCCTGGCAGACCTCACTATGGTGGTGCAGGTGAATTTGGCCTGGGAGCTGCCAATCCCAATAAAAAAAATCCATGCCTGAACATTTGGTGAATTTACCCATGCTTGAATTTACACCTGTGTTTCTGATTTTTACACTAGCGTTGGAGAATGTCAAATTGATCTTAAACGAAAAAGAACCAGTTTCCCCTTGATTGACTCAAACATTCTAAGTACTCTGACTGCCTAACTTTTCCCCCTGTCTCACTGTGGGGAACAGCATTTGCAAAGAAATAGCAGTGCTCCTAGCCATTCTGCAGGATGAACATATTGTATTGTTGCATTCACCTGGAGCACAGTGGAACAGATGACAGAGGTGTGAGCAAGCTTGTAACCTGGGCCCTCTAACCTGGGCCAGCATATATTTTCTAGGCATGAACATGTAATATCCTTAAGTCCCCAAGTTACATTCAGACCTGGGCATGACTCAAGTAAGAAGAAGGAACAGATGAGCTCTATAGCTCTATTTTGATAGGACTTATGGAAAGTTATAAATATGATCATTATAAAAATGACCAATGAATTTGTAAAGGATTTATATCAAAATGAGATAGAGCGCTTTGGCAGTGAGAGAACATGTATTGACTCTTTTCTGGTACCTGGTATTGTGGAGTGGGACTGCAGAGTAAAGAAATTGAGTATGTTCAGAAATAATTGCCCAAGTACTAGGTCTTTGGCTGGTTTTATGAAGAGTAAGTCAGATGTAAAAAATCTCATGAAGACTATTAAGGTATTATTTTAATGGAAACATTTGAACCCTGCACACTTAGTATTCAGGGCACATTGAGGTGAATGAAAGCAAGCCCCTTGTAACTCAGCTTTGCATCACACATACTCCAGGAGCAGATGCATGCCTGGAGTTTAGTGAGTGAGGGAGTGGCCGGCACAGAAGATTTGGGACATTTAAGCCAGTCTGAGGACCAAAAGTCTTCCCCTGAGGAAAGAAAGCAGCAGCACAGCTGTGGGACGTTTCACCCCAGAAGCAGGCACCACAGGAGCAGGTTGCAGAGGCAGGTCTCCCCTCATTAGCTGGGGAGGCCACCAGGAAATGGCCCCCGGTTCCGGCTGTTTATGGGAGGATGACTGGTTGAATGTGTCCCACAGCATGGTTTCTACGGAGAAGTCAGTGTTCTCACCACGGTGTGTGTCCTTGCCTGGGGTGAGTGACCTTTCTAATGGTGTTTCTTAATCTTTAGAATGAGCTCATGACACTCCCTGCCTGAAGTCAGGATTCTGTAGGACTGGCCGTGGTTGGCAATGGTGGTGGCACTCATCCTTACCACACCCACTGGAGCAGAAAAGCAGAGGTCAAAGGCAAGGAAGTTACTCCTGGAGGACATTTCTTCATGACTTTGGTCTCCCCACATGGCTATAGGGAGAAGCAAAGGTGTATGTGGGAAGTGAGAGGGCTCATCTCTGCAGTAGACAAGCTTCGGGTCCATTAACCACCTTCAGCAAGGAGAGGAAAAAAGACCCAGACATGGGGCTGTCACTGCACCTCAAAAGCTCTGCCTGGGCAGAGTCCACCAGGCTTCCAGGTCCACACAGGATCAGATCATGGGGCCTGACCATTGATCCAAGGTATAATTGGCAAGATCCAGATCTTAGTGATGGGGATAAAAGGACTGACAGGGGGCTGGGTACTGTGGGGTATGCCTGCACTCTCAGCAACCCGGGAGGCTGAGGCAGAAGGATCACAAGTTCAAACCAGCCTCAGCAATTCAGTGAGGTCCTATGCAACTTTGCCAGACCTTGTCTCAAAATAAAATATAAAAAGAATGGGGGATGGAGATGTAGTTCAGAGATTATGCATCCCTGTTACCAAAAAAAAAAAAAAGGAGAACTGTAAATAATAATTCATATTTTGGACATTTAAAAATATCCTTGTTTCCTTAAAAATAGCTTTGGGGAACTTTTTAGAATTTAGGGAATTTTCATACCCCTCACCAAAGGAAATTCTGGCAAATAAAGGTAGAGCCACAGGCCTGCTTGCTCTCTAAATTCTGAGATGCCCTGAGATTTGTGGTTAAAATATCCATTTTTCTATCTGCAGTAAACAAGTGTGTTGAGTGTCTAGCAGGACCCTCATGTAACTGTTTTAGTCAGCTTTTTTGTTGCTGTGACCCAAAGACCTGTCAAGAACAACTTTGGAAGTTTCAGAGGTCTTAGTCCACAGAAGGCCGCTGGATTCCTCAGGGCTGGAGGAGGCAGAATATCATGGTGGAAGGCGTGGCTCCAGGGAGCAGAGGGAAACTCCACGCCAGATATAAAATATATACAGCAAAGGCATGTCCCCAGTGACCTACCTCCTCCAGACACACCCTACCAGCCTATAGTTGCCTTTTAATCCCTAGCAGGGGATTAACCCACTGATTGAGTTCAGGCTCTTCTAACTGCATTGTCACATGTGAGCTTCTGGGGGACACCTCACATTCAAATCATGACACTTGGATACTGTCCAAAGTACCAAAGGAGAAAATAGCTTTGATCATATTTGGACCCCTGTGGTCAGGTTAGAAGCATATCATTCCAAAAGAGAGGGAAGGGATGTGAAAATGAATTAAATTCCAACGTGTGGTACTATAGATAGCTTGCACAGTAGAAGGAAATGTTTATTGATTACATATTATAATAAGAAATAGAAAAGATAAATATTTGCACTTCCATTGAGACACATTCAAAATTCCCCAACACCTATTACATAATCTGCTAAGCAATTTGCCCAAATGTTTTGCATTCTTTTCCTGAACAGGTGATTACAATGATATTTATTCTAGTCTGTGTAGGTTTTTTTGGGATGATTATTTGTAATTGTTATTTATGTGTTATTTTTCTTTTGAGTGGATGAAAATAATTCAACAGAAATTATAAGGTATTATCATAAATTTCTTCTGATTTTTTAAATCAAATTCAATTTTCTTCTCCATTGACAAAATACACAAATCTACAGTCTTGAAAAATATTCATGGTCCAAACACATTAGGTATGTTACTCTGCTTTTAAAATCATAGAACTAGGATTTCTGATTAATCAAATATACTGCTTAATAAAGAACTACCACACATATAATGTAGCTAAAATACACTAAAAGATGCATCACTAAATTAAGATCAAGCAGGCTTTTCTTTGATGCTAAGGAGTCCTCAGGATCTTATGCTGCCTTGGGAAAGTCAGCATTCCTCACTTCTGATTGACTAGAAGAGTCATGGAGATACCATCTAGTGGAGAGCTTGGATTGGCCAAGTCCTGAGGAGCTCAGCTCGCCATGCATTCTGCTCACTTGCCATTTTGGTATTCAGGTGGGTTTTTCAGGACACTAAATCACTAAATGGAATAGGTATTTTGTGTATATTTGAACTGCAAATATATACATGATAGACTGGGTTAGGAATAACTGGGAAGCTGGGTGAGTTGGTACATGCCTGTAATTCCAGCTACTCAGGAGGCTGAGGCAGGAGGATTGCAAGTTTGGGGCCAGTTTGGGTGACTTGGTGAGACCCTGTCTCAAAATAAGAAATCTTTAAAAAGGGCAAGGGATTGTAGCTCAGTGACAGAAATCTGCCTGGTTCCATTCCAAGTACTGGGTGTGGGGTTGGGGTGGGGAGGAAAAGAAAGAAGAGGAGGAGGAGGAGAAAAGAGGAAGGGCTGGAGCAGGGCTCAGTGTTTGGAGTGCTTCCCTGGCTTACATGAGGACCCAGGTTCAAACCCCAGTATCATATACACAAGTAAGTGTCAGAGAAACAAAGTCCAGATGAAAAAAATAAATAAAATTGATTCTCTTTCTCTCTAAAAGAGGGAGAGAGAGAGAGAGAGAGAGAGAGAGAGAGAGAAAGAAAAGGAGAAAAGTAGGATATGTAAAGACCATGGTGAGGTTTTAAGATAAATTCAGATAGGAAGAGGAAAATGTCTCCATTAAGCTGAGGGCAGTAGAGATAAAAAGGAAAGAATAAAATTTGGTCAAGAAAGAATTCAAAGAATAAGGAGAAGGCGCCAAGGATGCTCAAGTTTCAAGGTAATAGGGATAATTGCATGGTGGGAAAGTAAGGCAGTCGGCATTTTACTCATTGAGATTGTGGGCATGTAGGAGACTCTGCTTCTCCCGATTTGCCACATTGGCCTCTATTTCTGAGGACTTTGTGGATAGGATTTAATTAGGCTTAGAACTTTCCCTATGAAAGAAACTTGCCTTTTGTCTTCCACTTGCCGCAACCACTAGTTCTTTGAAGGTGGAGCCTTTGTCTTTCATCTTTGTATTCCTAAAGCACCTAGCACTGTGCGTGGTATACAACAGGAACTTACTAAATGTTTAAAAAATGAAAAAATGTGGCAAGAACACAGTCAAAGAAAATAAGAGAGTAGAAAAGGGTTTTGTCATTTGATACCCATCTGTAAATTTAACAGCTGAGAGGAACAAATTCTAGAGCAACACCTTCAGTGTACACAATGCTAAACTGAGGCAGCTTGCCCAACCAAGGTCAAGTTCAGGAGTGTCATGGTTTGAATGTGTGTGACAGTGTAGTAAGGCTGAGTGAGGTGAAATGATTGGGTTACAAGCTCCTTAACCCAACGGCTGGTAGGGTGTGGCTGGAGGAGGTGGGTCACTGGGGACATGCCTTTGGGGTTTATATTTTGTATCTGGCATGGAGTTTCTCTCTGCTCCCTGGAGCCACACCTTCCACCATGATGCTCTGCCTCCTCCAGCCCTGAGGAATCCAGCGGCCTTCTGTGGACTAAGACCACTGAAACCAAGAGACCCCAAATGAACTTTCCCTCTTAAAGTTGTTCTTGACAGGTCCTTGGGTCTCAGCAACAAGACTAATAAGGAGGTTAGAGGTAGACTGCGTGTCAGAGAGCAGGTTCATCCCACACGCTGTTCTCCCTTCTCCTTGTCTGGTGAGCAAACCTGCCACCATTCAGGGAACAGCACCTGTTTCACTCTGCCCAGGGTAAACAACTTGAGACACAAGGAAGTAAATACATGAACAATATATTTTCATAAATAGAAAGTAAACCAGGATGTTCTAACAGGGCTGGATTCAAACCCTTAAGACTGAACATAGAACACACATTGGATAGAGAAAATTGAATTTTTATTTTTTATTTTTATTTTCTTAGAGAGACAGAGAGAGAGAGAATCAATTTTATTTAGTTTTTCATGTGGCCTCCGTTGCTCCTAGACTTCGCGTGTACCTGGTGCTGTGCAGAGATTTGAACCCACATACTTGCACATGCCAGGCAAGCACCGTAACCGCTCCAGCCCCGAGAAAATTGAATTTTTAAAATAATCATTTGATCACATTTTTGATATTTAATACAATCACCTAAATTGAAACCTGAAAAGATTAAAAGTATATAAATAAACAGGCACAGTGAAAAGTCTCCTTGCCTGCCTTTCCCTCACAGGTCCAGAGCAGTTTCTACCTGTAGTACAGATACACACTATTCTTCATTTCTTTTTCATCTTCCACAGTTTCTTTATGGCTATAAAAGGTAAGCATAGATAAATATTCACCTCTATTTTGTTACACAAAAAGTGGCAAATAACACATACTGATCTATACCTTGCTTTTTTTTTGTTTTAAACTTAGAATAGATCTTGGAGACCTCTTGCATCAATATCAAAAGAATATTTTTAGCTACAAAACATTCTATTGGTTGGATGTAGCATAATTTAAATGGCCTCAGATTGATGGGCATTCAGGTTATTTCTAATCTTTTGATGTTAGAAAAAATCTTTTAATGACTAATGTTGTACATACTCTAAAGGTTCTGCATTTGCAATTTCGACATATTGCCAATTACTCTCCTAGTGGTTGTACCAATTTAAATTCAGGTCCTCAGTCTGAGAATCCCTGATTCTTTACAGCCTCTACATCAGAGTGTTATCAAACTTACTGATGTTATCCTACCTGACAGATGAAAAACGGCATTTTAGGGTAGTTTAATTTGCATTTGTTTTACTAATAAGGTTGAGTATCTTTTAGATGCTAGAAAATGGAACTGCAGAGTAAAACTAAAACAGGATTTGTTTATATTACCAAGAGTGAAAACCAGCATTCAGCTGGCCCAAGGGTATGTGACCTCAGCTTTCTCCAAGGGACATTTGAGACCAGACCACGCCTCAGTGTAAGTACTTAGCATGGATTAGCTCGTTCAAATCCATGCATCCTTGAACAGTGGCACCTGGAGTCCCCATTTTACAGATAAGAAAACTGAAGTTAAAAGAGGGTTGTCTTCCTGATATCTGGGAAGTGGCAGAGCAGAGACTTGAACCTAGGTCTGGAAAACTCCAGCACCCGGGATTGCAACCATTTGCCTCAGTGTTTAGGAGTCTGTATTTATGCACAGAGTTTGGATTCTAGCATTTGTATGCTGTTCTTCTCCCACTGGGTTTGTACTTATCTCCCTGGCCTAGCCCTCTTCTCACTCTGTGCCTGGTTTGGAAGAACATATTTTTTCTTTAATGTAGCTGTGGTTCAGTGCTTTTCCCTGTAGAATTTTGAGATGCTGCAAGTTTACTCTTGGGCAGTCTCTCCTTTTCTGCACTTTACCCTTTTCTGCTGGTGTCTTGATAAAAGCCACTGTGTTTGTAGAAAATTATAAATATTGATCTGTTTTCGCTCTCACTGTGATATAAAAATGGGAGTTGGAGCACTGGGCTGCATAATGCTAATACAAAAGCAGCCAAGGACAATGTATTATTTCCTTGATTATATATAAGGACTTAAGCAATCATATAAGAATAAAATAAAGTAAGACTGAATGGTTTTTAAATCTCCTTATTAAATGTAGCTGGACTGTTCCAGAATTACCTGGGAAAGACTAGTACCCTACGGAAGTAGAATTATTATGTTAGAAAGAAGGACTTTAAAGTCAGTTCTCAAGATATGTAGCTACCACCACAGCCAGAGTGAATTACTAGTCTTCCATTAAAGTGGCCCTCACCCTGCTAGAATGGATTGGGAGCCCTATCAGCCACAGTTATCTATCTAGGAAAATAGCTAACAGATATTTGTTTCTCTCCTTTCCAGATCTGCAAACCCTTCAAGCTTCCTTTGATCTCATGATTGCCCTTGGGCCTCTGCTCTCCTTCCCAGTAGCCTCATCCAGAATTCTCTCTGACAACGCAGGAAAGCACTTCTACAGACCACTTCTTCCTTCTCCATTGGAGCCTTGCGGTCCCTCCTGCTGTCCTGAAACCTCTGTGTGGCTGCTATAGGAAGGTAAGCAATGTGAAAGCCAGGTCCCGAAATAACGAAACCCATGCCAGCAGCAACCTGAGCTTCCCAACCTTGGGTGATAGAGGTCCTGGAAACCAAGAGGTTAAGGCCATCTCTATCCAAAAGCACTGAGGCAAACCAAATCCAGAAAATTGCCATGAAAATGCACTCAAATGCTGGTCTTGTAGTTTAGTTGAGGAATGAAGAAATTTAAAGAATTATCACCCATGCCCCCATGTCATTTTCCTCATTCTAAGAATTTCCTGCAGAGCTGTGGTCTTCTGTCCTGAGTAGAGGTAAATGAGGAAAAAGATTAACAGGAAGAGAGAGAAGAGGAACTAAGACTCACACACTTCTAGTTTCTTCTCTCTGCTTCCAATGCGAGTAATCTCCTTTTACTTTAAGTGGGGAGTCCTCTCCTTGGCTGCACATTGGAATCCCCTGGTGAGTTCTTAGACCCTGATACCTGGGTCCCATTAGATTTGGATGGTCTCTGGGGCAATCTGAATATGGGGTTGCTTAAAACCTCCCCAGGGTGTACACCCATGTTCACAGAAGCATTGTCTATAATAGGCATCCATTGATGAATGAGTGAATGTAAAAGTGTACACACACACACACACACACACACGAAAATTATCCTTAAAAAGGAAGGAAATTCTGATACATGCTATAACATGGATCCCTATGAGAAGCCCCTGGGTCTCCAGTTTTCTTCCTAGGAATCTTAGATTCCAAATTTCAATGGTTAGTAAGGATATGAACTTGAATAACCTCCCCAAATAATCTCATGCACTGCAAGGGTGGGAAGTCCTGGGATGTCCTAAAATCCAATCCCTTTGATCTCCTCTGAGGTCTCTCAGGCAATCTGGCTCCCAGTGTTTTTCCAGTTTTTGTCCTGTCTTCCCTGCCCCTCAGATGCAACATTTTATCCTCTCTGCAATTTCCCCCACCTACCCTAGGCTCTGCTTCAGGGTTCCCTTTTTGCCTGGAGGGCCTTCCGCTCCTTCTCTGCTGGCTACAACCCTCCTTAGCATTTGAGGCTTACATTAACTTTCATCTTTTCCGTAGAAATTTTCTGGATCCCCTTCCTCATGCTAATTTCTGTAGTCATCCCTTCTCCTGGCTGTTTGTTACAATTAGTTGTATTAGGGCCTTTTCTAGAGGACGGTGTATAGATCTCACTCTTGACTTTTCCAGGATATGGTCTTGAGCTGGAGTCTGATTCTTTCTGGGAAGATAAGGAGCTTACCCTGGTTCACTCAAAATAAGTGTATGCTATTTATTATATTAAATCAAGTTTACCTTTCCAGGTCAGACCTTACTCCTAAGCTCTAAACAAGTGGTCCACAGAATTTCTCAACCTTTTAAGCTAATACACAGTCAAAATAAGGTCTTGATTTTTCCCTGCAATTATTCCCTTTTCACAGAGTCCTCCATCCCCATAATGACAGCTCTATCTGCCCCATTAATTGCTCTGGCCACACTACTGGACACTACTTTTTATAATGTTGTATTTTCACCTCCTATATCCAAACAGACATCAGGAACTACAATTCCATCTCCAAATATAAATCACAAACACTCCCTTTCCTCCTACCACCAGGCTTCTCTACCTCCTGAAATGCCACCTGATCACAAGCACCCACCACCACCCCTTGCAGTTGATTCTCCACTGTGCAATCACACTGAAGTTTATAACGGGTCTAGCTATTTCACAGCAGTTGCTCAGATCCTTTCATTGGCTGCCTATTGCTCTTGACAATCAGTCTTCATAGTCTGGAAGGCTCTGACTGATGGAGCTATCCTGCCAATCACCCTGTTTTGCTCCCTACTCTAGCAACACCAGCCCCATCACTATACTGTATTTGAATCTTTTCTTACTCTTTTTTTTTTTTTCTTCAGAAAACTTTTCCACAATGAGCACTCTGCCTGGAATGCTCTATTGTTAACCACCTACTTTAGGCTTCAGTTTAAATGTCACTGTCTCAGGGAAACCTACCCTCAGCCCCAGTGCAGAACATTTGCCTGCTTACTTCTTCAGAGCACCCTCGATTTTCCCATATTACAAGTGTACCTGCTAAAAGTAATCATTTATTGGATGCTCTTACTATATTGTTCCATCCCCAATTGTATCTCTTCTTCTAGCATAAAGGCTCAATTGATAATTTTTGTGTGAATCAATACAATCCAACCTACCATACCCACTTTCCTTGTTACCCAGATCCCACTCCTTTCCAACACCACAGTAGAAAAAAATTCATTCATATATCTGCCATCGACACCTAAAGTGGGGAGGGCTGGTTTAGGAGACTAAGAGCAGGAGTGGGTCCCTTATTGCCCTCATCCTGAAATGCCTGCTTGCCCTGGTTGGCTGAGCTCTCAGCACGGCTGGGAATGCAGTTATGCAGCCTTGGGTGCCTAACTTGCCAGGCTCTTGACCTAGCACTGGGGTTGGGAAGAAAGGCCCCACCCTTTTCTCTGCCTATCCAGGCACATTATCATCAACAAAAGAGAGAGAAAGAGGATTATTTTCTTGAGATGAATGTTGCATTTTAAATGAAGTTCCTTAGGCATTTAAACAATCATATTTATTCTACATGCAACAGTGGTTTCATTATATATAGTGAAAATCCTTCTAAATGTTAATGTAACAGTGGTCCAAGGAACCACACATTTGGAATGTATAAACCAAATGTGGCCTCACATCAGTGAAAATTTAACTGAGCCCAATTTTCTGCTACAATTTGTTTTAGGGAGAAATCAGATTTTTTTGGTTGTAAAGAAAATAGCCTGAAAAACCTTACACTTTAAATTGGTTACTGGTGACTTTAAATTAGTTACTATTACTAAGGTTATTTACCATGCTTTTGAAAGGAACACAGTAAAGAAATTGTATTAATTCATAAGCACACAATACTTTTAGCATAGACAGGTTGGGTGTCCCTTATCAGATTTCAATTATTTTTGTATTTTGGAATATTTGCATATATAGATTTAAACAAAAAATTCATTTATGTTTCATATATACTTTACATACACAGTCTGAAGATACTTTTATCCATTACTTTTTATTGAACATTTCAGTGCACCTGTTTTAACTACAATCCATCATATGATGTCACAGGTGGAATTTTCCACCTGTGGCATCTTGTCAGCATTCCACAGATTTGAAGTTTGGAGCATTTCAGACTTAGGATTTTCAGGTTAGGGATGCTCAACCCAAAGTATGCTTCATAGAATCACAATTTTTAATTTGTACAATATATAGTTTATATTCAATAAATTATAACTATTAACATAAAAAATTCTTTATTTTCAGTAATAGAGCGCACTTTAGGTCAAATTGAATCTTGTTTAACATTTATTATTCAATCAATTAATATGTGTTGAGATTCTTTTATGCGTCAGGAAATGAACTAGGTACTGGGTAATATTTTGGTGAGCAAAATGGACATAGGTTTGCCCTTCTGGAGCTTAATGTCCAATGGGAGGAAAATAAAAAAAAGCAGGTGAGCAAACCAATTAACATATACCTACAAAATGTGGCAAATGCTGCCGAGAATGAGCTGTATGCTATGAGAAGCTCTGGTGGGGAAGAGCTCAGCGAAGGGATGGGCAGAGATGTGTCAAATGAGCTACTACAATGAGCTGAACCTTGGCTTGTTCCTCGGCTTGTTCCTCTTCCCAACCCTGAGAGGCTCGAGTCACATCATAGTGCTTTAGAATTTCCCAATACATTTTGCAAAGCAAGCCTGATTCCCCTGTTCTAATGTGACCAAAGAGGGTAAATATGCAATACACGCTCACCCTCCAGGTCAGTAGATTTCTTTTAAAAATCTTTAAATAAAATGCTAGCAAACAAAATCCAGCAGCATTTGCATGGAATAACATCACAACCAACTGGGTTTATTCCCAGACATCAAAGATGGATTGACCTAAGGAAATCAGCTAGTATAATTTATCCTATCAGATGGCCAGAGGACAAAGACTGCTTCCTCATTTCTACAAGTGGAACAATCCTGCCATTGTATTTAGCATTCAGACTAAGTCTTTCTTTATTATTCATGCTGTGGTTATTTTGCCTGAAGTTCTAAGGCTTTTGACTCCCAAGCATGCTGATTAAAATAATCAAATTCTCAAAGTTAATAAAGAAAAAAAAATTAAGTGCGTGGGAGAGGGTGTAAGTTGGCCATTTCTACCAAGTTAGTTTAAGTTACATCAGTAGCCATAAGATTTCAGACCAATATAAGAATAAGAATCATTTCAGTCCAGCCCAAGAGCTGAGACAGAAGTCACAGGGAAAAAAAAAAACCAAAAAACAAAAAAACAAACATAGGCTTTGGCTGGGCACTAGTGAAATGGTTTATTCCATCACATAACTGACTGACAACTTCTATTTCTGAAATTAATTACTGTTCTGGTCTTAAATTTGCTGATGGTGCTTCTCACAAAAATATGAGGTCCTTACAGAGCAAATGCTCTAATTAAATAAAAATAAAGGCAGAAAACTTCCAGAACTAAATGAGATACATTTATTCTGTGCATGTGGTTGAATCTTTAATAATTTGAAATGTAACAGTTCCTACCCTCCTGGGATAGCGATGATATCTTGCTCTTTCCTGTATTTGCATCTATCTCCCTTCTAATGTTTATTTATGACTATGGCAAATAAGAGAGATGCACTCACTTTGTTTTTCTCTGTTACTCCTTGCCCAAGTTCTCAAACTCCAGCATGATGGGGTGAGTGGTGTCCCCCAAAATTCATGTTGAAGCCCTAATCCCCAAAGTAGCTGTATTTGGAGATAGGGCTTTGGGGAGTAATTAAATGAGGTCAGAGGGGTAGGGCCCTAATCCAACAGGATTGGGGGCCCTCTAAGGAAAGGAAGACCTCCTCCTCTGCCTCCCTTCCCCCTTTCCCTTCCAGGCATTGAGGAAAGGTCCCCTGAGCACACAGTGAGTAGTCAGCCCTCTGCAAAGCAGGAGTGCCTTTTCCAGAATCTGGGCATGCTGGCATCCTGATTCCATAATGAGAGAAAACACAATTCTTTGGTTTAAGCCACCTAGCCTGTAGTATTTTGTTACGGCAGCCTAAGCAGACTATGACACCCAGACAGGAGAGGCAGGGTCTGCTAGAATCATAAGCAAGGCAGGTGGGGATGCATCTTTCTCTTCCTTCTCCCTTCTAAACATTGTTTTTGGCTGTCAGTACTGGGTCCACTCAGAAGATTTTTGGGTTACTTGTGTCAATTTAACTGGGGACCAAAGGTTTGCACAGGGACCACAAATGTGGCTGTTGTCTCAGAATGGATATCTCTAGTCTCTTGTTCTCTACCCATTCTGCTTCACTGCTTCTTCCTCTCCAGGCACACATCGTGAAAAGGGAGCTGAACCGCGGCCATGACGGGCTGCTTTAGGGCAAGAAAGATTTCAGGCTTAGGTTTCCATTTCCTGGAGCTCAGATAGCCAATTCCAGGAAGGCCACTAGAACAAAGAGCTTACCATGTAAGTCAAGATTAGGACTTGCCTTTGGCAAACAACGAATCTGGAGCTGACAAGCCAATGCCTAACATTCCAAACCATATATGTCAATACGTTCAGACCTGGGTACCCTAAGCCAATGGAAACATGCCAAACCATGTATGTTGAAAGATCAGCCAATTATGTACTTTGCTTTGTTCAAATTTCCCGCTCTACTGTGGGGCTCATAAAAATCACGCTGAATCCAGACTCAGGGCTCTCAGCCAATACCTGCTGCATCAGAGAACGCTGTGAGCCCAAGCTCAAGATTGCACTAAAGGCCCTCTTGCTTTTTCATCGGAGATGGCTCCCTGGTGGTCTTTGGGGATTCACGATCCTGGTACAACGACCGCTTGCTTGGACTGTCTAGTCTACAGGGTGGAATATGATTGTCCCACCCAGGGAAGGTTTCATGTTCTTGTTTCAGCTGTCCAGAGATTTCTGGACTAGTTTTATATATGTATCCCTAGGAGAGAGGACCCAGTGAGTCTTCCACCTTGGCCCAGAGGTAGGGTCTCAGAGTAATCAGAAAAGCTTATATCACAGGAGAGGAGAGCATTGAATGGCCAACTTTTTCCCACTTTATTCTAACTATCTTACTGTGTTCTCTTACTCATTTATTCCATGAGTGCAATGGAATAAATCCTGTGCCCTAAAGTCCTGGTTGTGGAGACCAGAGACTAGATGACTCCGTTTCTGAGCAATATAAGCAGCATTTATTGCAGAGCTGAATTATGTGGCCAAGATGCAATCCTCAGGAGGTCAGAGGTGATTGAGGTCTAAGGCAACAAGTCAGAAATTCAAGTTCATGGGCCAACCATTTGCTAGATGTGTTTATACCTTTTATCTTGTTCCAGTCTCTCAGCAGTTGGACTTTAAGGTAAATGCAAGTTGGAAAACATTCCTGGAGGATGAGGGAAAGGACATTCTCGTGGAGCTGATGACATGAGCAAAGTTGGTAGGAAAGTCCGCAGGTCCGCAGGGGAGGGTTAGGTGACCAGTCTGAATGGCGCTGAAGACGCTTTGGAAATGGTGGAGTTTGTAGAAAGAAGCTTAATAAGAGCACAGTCTGATGAAATCACATTCATTCATCAGTGTACATCAGGCTCTGGAACATCCCTACTATGGCATGGCAGGGGTGAAGAGAGAAGTGTGTTGCATCATCAACTCTGCGAAGTCCACAGCCTAGTGGGAAGAGGAGCCAATGTTAGAAGCAGCAAGTATACCCTTGGCACATTGCAGAGACAGAAGCATCAGCTACGGACTCTGGTTTCTCAGTATATGAGCCATGGTTTGCTATGGCAAATAGGGAAGGCAGGAGATGAAACCCAGAAGATCATTAATGCAGCCACCTTGTGTCCCTAGCATTTTAAAGAGCACCTAAGGAGATTTTTAAAAGAGATATAACAATCTAATAATAGCAAAGACTTTGGGGATTTTAGGGAGACCTGGTACCCCACAAAACGTGCCAAAGACACAAATCTATAGTTTCAATAATGAATAATACTCTAAAAACGTTGATGCCATACAATTGGGTCACAACTTTCTAACACTGTTTGTATAGAATAAATCTCATTTTTAATAAAAATGTATCTTTAAGATATATACAACGATTACCCTAGAAATAGATTGGACTGTCTATTATATTGATATATACACAATCTCAGAAATTTGTCTCTAGTGCCTGGTTTACTATACACCAACAGAATTTAGAGCTCCATAAAAATACTTTATAGCATTCAGGCAGCAATGTTCCTATTTCCTATGCGGATACATTGGAAATGTGGCTGGGGCTGTCATTCATTCCTGGCACTTAAATGTTTTTCACAAATAGTCGCTGCCTTAAGAAAGTATCACCAAATAAAACGTTTTTATTTGGTTCTTTGGTGATATGTCAATAGACATTAAAATAAAAACTTCCTTGTACTTAGCTATGATAGCTTTCTTCAAAATGTTTTCAAGGGGAGCTGGAGGGTCTCGAAGGACCCATCAGTGAGATGAGGAGGCAGAGCTGGGGGATTATTACCTCTTGAAAAGATGGCTTTTTCTATTGGCCACTTCACCTTTATTGGCAAGGAGGGAGTATAATAGAATTTTATAAAACATATCCTCACATGTCCAGAGGATGGTCAGATCTCTGTGCCTTGTGCATGTGCCAGCATAGAGGGAGCATCTGTGTCCTTGTCTTCAGACATCAATGCTACGCACGTATCTCTTTCTTCAAACAAACTCAGTCTATGATGATGTCTTTACCCTTCAGGTATGGTTGAGGAGGAGGATAACATGAAGACTTTTCAAAATAATTCATAATCTACTTAGATGAGGCTCAATAAGTGTTCTGGTCAGTTTTCTGTCACTATAGCAAAACATCTGAGATGAATAACTTACAATGAGAAACGGTTTATTTGGATCACAGTTCTGGAGGTTCCAGTCCATTGGCCCCATTGCTTTCGGCCTGTGGCAAGACAGCTCACCATGGCAGGAATGCATGTCAGAACAAAACTGTTCGGAAGCAGGACATCTGAGGACCCACGATCCCCGCCGGGGGCATGCCCACAGTGACCTAAGGACCTCCCGTTAAAACCCTCTAAAGGTTCCCCACTTCCCGATAGCACCACTCTGGCAACCAAACCTTTAACATATCCTTTGGGGATACTTATCCACATCATAGTAATAGCATGTTAAAAATAAACTCTTGCTTCCATAAATTAGATCTGTTTTCCCAGTTTTATTGCTTGGAAAAGGTAATCTGTACAGGGAATTTGGACTCTTGTTCCTGATTATATACTATTAATAAAATCAATAGCACCGGGGGCTGGAGCGGTGGCTCGGCGGTTACATTGCTTGCCCAGCATGTGCAAGTACGAAAGTTCAAACCCCAGCACCACATACAAAGCAATGTCTCAGAGCAACAAAAATCACATGAAAAACTAAATAAAAATTATTTCTCTCTCTCTCTCTTTCTCTAAGTGTCCTTCTCTCTTAAAAAAAATGAATAGCACTCCTTAGCTCCCTTTCTTGCCTTAGTTTTCACCATAGTACTTATAATTTGCATGCTATTTTGCTTTTTTCTGTTTATTGTTTGCCTCCCTCCATTAGAATGTAAACCTTGTGCAGACAAACATTTTAGTTTTCTTACATCACTATTATCCTTACAGTCTAGAACGCAACTGGCTCAAAGCATGCACTCAATAAATATTTTTAAAAAAGTAAAAATTAACATTTTAAAAAGTCTTGATTGTATGCTGGAGCAGTGGCTCAATGACTACAGCACTTGTGTGGCATGCACAAGTACACGGGCTCTAACCCCAGGACTAAGTACACAATGAACTGTCAGAGCCACGATGGCCACATGAAGAACTGAATAAAAGAGATTCTCTCTCTCTCTCTCTCTCTCTCTCACGGTCCCTCTCTCTCTTAAATAAAATAAATAAAAATCTTGATTGCATCCCTTATCTTATTAAACACAATGAGTAATATTGTTTGTTATTCCCATATATTTAGCTTAAGAAATTAAATGTATTTTTTAATACAAAGAATTAAAAATACCACTACCACCCAGATTATAGTCTATACATTCAATTTCCCACAGAGTTGAATAAAGACCTCCTAGAGAAATGGCTGATTTCAGAAGTGGGCTACGAAATGTACAGAATGAGACTGGGACATCCTGTTCTGTAGAAATCAAGGAAGTTATCAAAGACTACTTGAGTTTTGTCACAGGGTTAAGAGGCCAACATAAAGGGGCTCCCACTGGCCAAAGATGAGGCAATAAGAGTATAAAAAGAACAACTGCAATAGATTGAGACCTTTACAATGTTAAAATCCATTAGTTCATACTGCTGCTTCATTGGTCACCTTTGGAAAAATGCTAGGGAATGAACTCTTTATTCTGAAAGTGGTAAATAAAAGAATCAAGACGTCCAGTTTTAGGTCAGAAACAGAGCAGAAAGCAGCATTGTGCTTGACAAATTACAAATGAATGACTTTTCTTGAACTTCTAGAGAATCGAGGTCATAGAACAAATAACTAATCTAAAATTTGGTGTCAAAGACAAAATGTTCCAGACTATTAAGGACACGATTATGTTCAGACTACTGCACATCTGAGATGTGTAGGGAGCACATCTGAGATTCAAAGATCAGAGCATCTTGGCCGAGTGGTTTTTTCCTTGGACTTTTAGAGGGACAAGTGGGGTGATTTGCGGACAGCAAATCTGCAGTTGGGGAAAGCCTCAATCAGCTGAACAGGAAATGTTTATGTCTGTGCCTCACTGGTTTCCAGGAGTCAGGGAGTTCTAACACTAGCTACTCAGGAAGCAAATTGGTATGCAAATTTCTTGCACTTTGCTGTCTGAGTGTGCAGAACTTAGGTGAAGTTCAATAATGTTATTGGAGAAAGACAGTGAGAAATAAAACTAGAGCAGTAGATTACCAGACCTCACAGGAGCCCACAGGAAGAGGCAGGTAGAAGCCTTAAAGGAATACAAAGGTATTGTGCTAGCTGTAATTTGAATTCTTTGGGGGATGTAGACATTAAGTAGTTTGCAAACTCTTACAGATATGGTTGCCTCCGTCAGGTGTTCTGCTCTGTGCTGGCTGGGGGAGGGGGAAGCAACCCCTGCTAAAACTCCACTGAGAGGGGTCTTTTATAAAACATAAGCCTTAATCTTCAGAAGGAGGAGTAACAAAAACTAATAGCCTAGGGTGCTAGAGGCAATCCATGGCAACTGGAAAAAACAAAGGAAAAGCTCCACCCATGGAGAGAAGGTAGTGTGGGATGTACATTGCAGCTCTAGGTCTGGAGGCCACACTCCTGAGATCAGGTGCACAGTGATTGCCCACAATTAGTTTCAACTGGAGGATTAGAGAAATAAGGGGTGGGGTGAAGTAGCCATGGACCACAGCAAAATAGAAATGTTCTCTGGGAAGCAGGGTGAAGCAAGACCCAAGGTCAAGCAAGGGGATACACAGCCAAGTGGGAGCAGACTTTGAGAAACACCCTTTGGCAAATTCACCTCCACCCCAAACAAGGCAGGACTATTTATGATGGAAACTATTCTTTAAATTTGTATAAAATCTTTACATTTTGTCTTGATTTTGCCTTAACAGTTAGCTTTCATGTTATTACTTGCCTTTGTTTTTCATAATTTTATTTCCAACCTTCTTTTTTTAAGAGAGAGGGACAGTGAGATAGAAAGACAGAATCAATTTTTTTTTAATTTAGTTTTTCATGTGACTTTTGTTGCTCCAACACTTGGTTGTATTCATGGTGCTAGGATTCAAACCCACCAAGCCAGGCAAGTGCCGTAACTGCTGAACCACTGCTCCAACCTTAATCTCCAAACTTCTTATGTCACTTTGTTTCATATGTGCTTCTCATAAAAGCAAGGTTTGTTGTTGGTATTTATAGTGTCTTTTTTTTTCTAAAGGACTTTTTTAATCATTCCAGACATTTATTGCAAGGGTTGATAGGACCATAACTATGGTTAAAGCAGCTTGCTGGGCACCATGATCTTCTGGGATATTTCCTTTACTTTTCATACTATTTTGCTTAGCATGGGTCTCAATTTTACCATGGCCATGGTGAAAAGTTGGCAAAAAAAATCTACTGGACGTAAGGCCCAAGAAAGCAAGCCAGTGTTGAAATACCTATATTCAACAAAGTTAATTTTGACCAAAAATTAGTAAGAAGGAATAAAGAATGTCACTACATCTTAGTAAAAGGAGCACTACATCAAGAAAATATAACAATAGTTAACATTTATGTCCCCCAATACAGCCCTTCCTAATATGTGGAAAAAGTACTAAAGGACATTAAATCACTTATCAACGTCAACACAACAATACTGGGGGACTTTAATACACCACTATCAGCAATAGACAGGTCATCAAAGCAAAATATCAATAATGATATCTATAACCTAAACCACTCTATCAATCAATTGGACCTAAAAGACATTTTTAGAATATTCCATCCCAAATCAGTTAAGTTTACCTTCATCTCAGCAGCACATGAATCCTTCTCCAAAATGGATCATCTCCTAGACCACAAAGGTAATCTTAACTAATACAAAAAATTGAATATAATCCCATGTATTCTGTCATACAACAATGTTATGATCTTAGCAATTAGCAGCAAGAAAAACAATAGAAAGTACAAAAATACATGGAGATTGAATAATACCTCTTAAATGAAGAATGGATCAAAGACGAAATAAGAACAAAAAATCAAGTAATTCTCGGAAATAAATGAGAATGATGACACAACATTTCAAAATCTCTGGAACAGTATGAAAACATTCTTAAGAAGTAAATTTATAGCACTGAGTGCCCTCAATAAAAATCAGGAGAAAGCCCAAATAAATACACTTATGCTCCAACTCAAATCCCTACCAAAGAGGAAAAATCCAATGCCAAATCCAACAGAAGGCAGGAAATAACCAAGATCAGAGCTGAAATCAATGAAATTTGGAACAAAAAATATACATAAAGAATCAACAAAACAAAGAGTTGATTCTTTGAAAATTTAAATAAAATTAACAGGCCCCTAGCCAACCTCACAAAGGAAGAATGAAGTGAAGCTAATCAATAAAATCAAAGACAAAAATGGAGACATCACCACTGACTCAACTGAAATCCAGAGGATTATCATAACTTACTTTGAAAAACTATACTCTTCCAAGTTTGATGATCTGGAAGAAATGGATAAATACCTAGTCATATACAACATTCCCAGACTAACATGGGAGGACACTGAAAATCTAAACAAACCAATCTCAGGTAGCAAAATTGAAACTGCAATCAAAGGCCTTCCAAAAAAGAAAAACCCAGGACTGATGGATTCTCAGCAGACTTCTACCAGACCTTTACGGAATTAACACCTCTCCTTAGTAAGCTGTTCCATGAAGTTTAAAGGGACAAAACCCTTCCAAATACTTCTTTTGAGGCAAACATAACCCTGATACTAAAAGCCCAAAAAAGACACATCAAGGAAAGAAAACTACAGACCAATTTCCCTGATGAACATAGACACAAAAATCCTTAATAAAATTCAAACCACATCCAAAAACACATCTAAAAGATAATACATCACAATCAAGTGGGCTTCATTCCAGGAAAGCAGGACTGGTTCCACATACACAGATCAATAAATGTAATTCATCATTTAAGCAGAATTAAAGATAAAAGTCATATGATCATCTCAATTGATGCAGAAAACACCTTCAATAAAATTCAACATCAATTTATGCTCAAAACTCTGGAGAAGATAGGGATCAAAAACATAATTTAATTTTGTAAGAACCACTATGACAAACCCATAGCCAACATCATACTTAATGGAGAAAGACTGAAAGCACTTCCACTAAATTCAGGTACAAGATAAGGCTGTCTACCCTTACCACTCTTATTTGATAGAGTCCTTGAAACCCTAGCCAGAGCAATCAGACAAGAGAAGGAAACCAAAAGAATTTGAATAGGAAAAGAGGAAGGAAAGCTACCTGTATTTGCAGATGACATGATCCTGTACTAGAAGACCCAAAAAGCTATCAGAAGACTTCTAGAATTTATCAATGAATTTTTAAAAATTATTGTTTACAAGATCAACACTCATAAATTAATAATTTTCTATACTCCAGCAGCAATTCTGCCAAAGAAGAAATCAGGAAATCCGTCTAATTCAAAATAATCTCAAAAAGAATAAAATACTTGGGTATTAATCAAACAAAGGCTATAAAAGACCTCTACAATGAAAATTATAGAACATTTTAAAAAGAAATTGGAGAAGATCTGAGAAGATGGAAAAACATTCAATGTTCTTGATTAGGCAGAATCAATATAATTAAAATAGCTGTTCTGCCAAAAGCCCTGTATAGATTCAATGCAATCCTCATAAAGATACCAATGACATTCTTCATGGGTATTGAAAAAGCAATTCTCAAATTCATTTGGAATAACAAGAGACCCAGAATAGCAAAAACATTACTAAGCAAGAAATATGAAATAGGAGGTGTCACAATACCTGACCTGAAATTATACTATAGGGCTATAGTAATAAAAATAGCATGGTATTGGTATCAAAACAGACATGAAGACTAATAGAACAGAACAGAAGATTCTGAGACAAACCCACAAGTCTTTAACTATCTCATATTTGATAAAGGGGGCAAAATATAGTATGCAGGAAAGACAGCCTGTTCAACAAATGATGCTGGATGAACTGGACAGCCATATGTGAACAACTGAAATTAGATCCTTATCTCTCACCCTGCACAAAAATCAAATTGAAATGAATCAAAGAACTAGGAATTAAATGAGCAACTATACAATTGTTTGAAGAAAAACTAGGATCAACACTCCACCACATCAGCGTAGGCACCTCCTTCCTTAACGAGACTTCCATAGCTCAAGAATTAAATCCAAAAATAAATGAGTGGGATGCCATTCAACTGAAAAGCTTCTACACAGCTAAATAATTAGTCAAGAATGTTAAGAGAGAACCTGCAAAATGGGAGAAAATCATTGCCTGCTACACCTCTGACAAGGGACTAATATCCAGAATATACAAAGAACGCAAAAAACTGAACACCAAAACCACAAATAATTCAATTAATCAATGGGTTAGGGAACTAAACAGAAACTTCTCAACAGAAGTCTAAAAATCCAATAAATATATGAGAAAGTGTTCTATATCACCAGCAATCAGAGAAATCAAATCAAAACTGCACAAAGATTCCATTCCAGTCAGAGTGGAAGAAATGAAGAATATGAGCAATAACAGATGCTGGAGGGGTTTTGGGGACATAGGAACTAACACACTGTTGGTGGGACTGCAAACTGATACAGCTACTCTGGAAAACAGTGTGGAGACTCCTCAAAAAACTAGCATTGGAATCACCTTACAAACCAGCTATCCCACTCCTGGGTATTTCCCCAAAAGAGTTAGAGTCAACATACAACAGAGACACAGCTACATCAATGTTTATAGCAGCTCAATTTATAATTGCTAAACTATGGAACAAACCAAGATGCCCTCACTGGATGAATGTACACAAAATGACACAAAATGGAGTTCTATTCTACTATTAGAATGATATCATAGCATTTGCAGCTGAACGGATGGAAGTGGAAAAAATCATACCAAGTGAAATATTCCAAACACAGAGACTTAAGGGTCAAATGCTTTCTCTCATACGTGGAAGCTAGAGTGAAACCTAAGATAGGATGAAAGTTAGCTAAGCTTAATTAATAAACCCACCAAAGGTGAAATTTCACATACACTGGAGGAACCATAACTATGAAGGTGTGGGGAGAAGGGAGGAAGGCAGGAAATGGAGGGAGGGAAAGGAAATACTTTTTCAGATTAATATGGAGTTACAACTGAGGGGGAATCATTGTCAAACAATCAAAAACAAATGTATACATGCATAGTTATCCAAGGGTGATGCCATGTCATGGATTCCCCCCTTGAGTTCCTCATGATTCTATGTTTCCCCCAGAAGAACCCCTGAGTTAAATTGATATCTTGTGGAGGTCAGAGATCTCCTTCTGAGATGATTCCCCCATATTCTCACCCTCCAGTCTCCTAGATATTCTTCCTAATCTCTCCCCCACCCTGCCCCCCACCCTACATCTCCAGGTATCCTAGGCAATCATCCTGCTGTTTGCATAAAAATTCATAAAATTTGAGGTTATTATTAGCTTAGCCATCTAACATACTGTTTCCAGATGTATTCTAGCTTCCACAAGTGAGAGAAAACATTCATCCCTTGAGTCTCAGAGATTGAGATACTTCACTTAGCATAATTCTTTCCATCTCCAGCCATTTGACTGCAACAGCCATAATATCATTTTCTCTAATGGCTGAGTAGTATTCCATTGTATAAATGTACCAAAGTTTTTGAATCCACTTGTGCAGTGAGGGGGCATCTGAGTGGGTTCCATAGTCTAGCTATAATAAATTGAGCTGCTATAAATATGGATGAAGCCACATCTCTATAATATGCTGATTCTAACTCTTTTGGGAAAATACCCAGGAGTGAGATAGCTGGGTCATAAGGTGGTTCCAGCCCTTATTTTTTGAGGAGTCTCCACACTGCTTTCTAGAGTGGCTGAACCAGTTTGCAGTCCCACCAGCAGTGTGACAGTGTTCCTCTTTTCCCACAGCATCTGTTGTTGTTCGTATTCTTCATTTTGGCCACTCTAACAGGAGTGAGGTAGAATCTCATTGAAGTTTTGATTTGTATTTCCCTTATAGCTAATGATGTAGAGCATTTACTCATATATTTATGAGCTTTCTGGACTTTCTCTGGTGAGAAGTTTCTTTTTAGATTGGTAGCCCATTCATTAATTGGATTATTTGTGATTTTGGTGATTAGCGTTTTCAGCTCTTTATATATTCTGGATATTAGCCCTCTGTCTGAGGTAGCAGGCAAAGATTTTCTCCCATTCTATAAGTTCTCTCTTAATACTCTTTACTAAATCTTTAGTTGTACAAAACCTTTTTAGTTTAATTGCATCCCATTCATTTATTCTTGACTTTACTGCTTGAGCCATGGGAGTTTTGTTAAGGAAGGTGCCGCCAACTCCTATGTCCGTAGTGTTGACCCTACTTCTTTTTCTAGTAAGTTTAAAGTTGCTGGCTTAATATCCAGATCTTTGACCCATTGTGATTTAATTTTTGTGCAGGGTGAAAGTAAGGATCCAGCTTCAGTTGTCTACATATGGCTGTCCAATTTGTCCAACACCATTTGTTGAACAGGCTATCATTCTTCCACAATATGTTTTTGCCCCCTTTATCAAATATCAAATGGTGAAGATATGGGGGTTTGTCTCAGAATATTCTATTCCATTGGTCTTCAGTTATGTTTTGATACCAATATCATGCTGTTTTTACTACTACGGCCCTGAAGTATGATTTCAGGTCAGGGATTGAGATACCCAAAAGGGGGTATTTTCAATACAACTGGAAATACTCAACACCTACGAGAAGCCAAACTATACATAGGCAGGCAGAGCAACTCAGAAATTTCAAAAATTAATATACATATATATGCTCATTTCTATCTATAGGATGGGGGTATTATAGAGAAGACATGAGATCAAGGAATGGATGAAGAGGGTGAGATCCTGGACTAGGATCAGCCTTAATGTACTTTGTCAGTATCCATGTATGCATGAATATGAAACAATGGTTCCCTACAATATGCAAGACTATGTTGAACAAATAAAACAACAATATCTAGAAATGTCCTTATCAGTAGGTAACTTGTTGGAGAGTGGTCCGTCCACCTTGCTGCTTAACCCCCAGGGCCATAAGTTTACTTTTGTCTTGTCTCATTTTTGTCCTAAAGCCCTATCAAAATGTTCTGCCAGATGTGGTGGTTTAGGAAAAGAAGTCACTTTTTAAATTTGCATTAGGGGTCTGAATTTATTTTAGGTTTAACTCCACTGAAATGAAAAGACTAGTGTTCACAGCACCATCTGTCTGAAGGGATTTTATAGTCTGCCTTGACAAGCTCCTATAGTTCCATGTGTGATATGTGTTTCTTTGATTGAAAGACAGTTCCATCAATTTTTACTGGAAATATTCTAGGTGACTTTTGGGAGATTTGAGCTTCTTTTGCTAGACCATTTTTGAGTCTCAGATTTGTTGTGGGAAAGAATTCTATAGTTCTTTTTCTGCATCAGTCCATCAAGATTTAACATCTAAGGTTCAGACCAATGTGTGTACAAGTTGGTCTAGGTCCACTAACTCTAGATCACATGTACCCTAGATCATATGAATCCTAAATCTTCTAAGTGTATTTGCAGTCTTGTTTGTATTTAGGGAAATCTTTCATTATATCTCTTAATTCAACTCAGGCCCAAGATTCTACAGTTGCCTGCATGCTTAGCTCCTCTAGAGGGCTGGATCCCTACAGGCCACTGACATTGTGAGATTTTTAGGAAGGTTTGGGAAATCATTTGAGGGTCTGAACAAGATAAACAGGGAGGTGGAGGGGCAGAGGAAGAAATATCAGAAAAATAACAAAACTAAATATAGGGGCAACTTCAGGACAAGGATGGGCAGGGTTTATTATGGAAATTAGTCTAATTTGTTCTTAATTTGTCATTTTGCTCTTTAGCTTTAGCCAAACAATTTTTTAGTGATGCATTTTTTGATTCAGAATTGTATTTGGAAGTCTCTGGATACAAATAAAAAAAAAATGCTGTCATGGGGTTTATGGACTCTTTAGTCCCTGTCTTTTCTCAGGTGCCTTCCAAATGAGCAATTTTGTTCAAATCAAATGTGCCCCACAGTGGTACTGAAAACCTAAGTCATTTTTGATGAAGTATGTCCATTAGGCACAAGAATAAGGACTGTAATCAGAATATATGCTAAAAGCAAGAATTCTTCCAAGTGGAGAGGAGGGTTAGATGACCTCTGAGGTGCTGGTGATGGTTGACAGCCATCTAATGCTTGTATACCTACTACCTCCAGCCCCCAAGTTGTGGTCAGCTTCTTCTGAACACAGACCTGACAATCTGTGCCTTTGGCAGGTGGGAAAGTAGAAAAAATACTCTCTGGATGAAAGTCAAACTCTCAGGAAAGAAAACCAAATTGGAAGGAGAACCTCACCTGTTTTTGTTGGGGATCCACAGAAGCCTGTTTAATGGATGCCAGTCCAGTGGGAACTGAAAACTATAGTTCATAAGAGCACCTCCAACAACAGGATTTCAGGAAATTACCTGTTCTCCATCCTGATTCTCGTCCTTTTGACAAGCATTTATAGACATCCCAGCACAAAACAAGAGCATATATCAGCCTAAAATAGCAACAAAGAGAGGCTCTCCAATGAAATGGATTTACTCAGGAATATGTTAGGGGACTATGATATGGGATATGCATGGCAAAGAGAAGTACATGCAGGATGTTGAAATGAAAGTTCATTGCTGACAAGAGCTTATCACATGTACTGACCGTTGCTAGGAGGGGGTCTTCAGAGAAGCATCCCTAACTATAAGGTTGTTGTTTAGTAAGGCTACTTGCTAGGTGGTAGTTTGGACTGGCTGTTACTGGAAAGATAGCCTCATAGAAGTGGCCTTAACTGCAATGTTGTGGTTTTGATGGAGCCTTTTGCAACAGTTCCTGTTAATAGGCAGCCACGTGAGGACCAAATCGCTTTCATGGCCTCCTGACTCCATTTTATTAGGGTTTGACATAAGTGACTCTTTTTTTTTTTTTAAGTGACTCTTGATTGTGACAAATTTCACAAACAAAAGACAGCAAAAAAGGAGGGAAAGGAATGACCTAATTCAGCCAAGGATGCCAAACAAATTGGATCCAATAGCAAAGTCTGTAACCAAACTGAGAAAAGCATAGTCAAGGGATTCAGTGCAAAGGATCGGAGTGCAGAGCCAGTACTGCATTATGAGCTTCAAAGCCATAAGCAGTGGGGCACATGGGACCTCTGGGTGCTGTTGAAGGCTGGGGTCTGCAGGGCACAATGCAGACAGGATCTCCGTGGCACCCTCACAGTGACAATGGGAATAAGTGAAGATCAGTAAAATAAGAACAAGTAAAGCTAATTTATTCAGAGCTTGCTAGGGGTCAGCCCCCATCACCCAGAGACTCAAAGGCAGACGGAGGAGTGGGGAAAGTAGAAGGCTTCAGGTGTGTGTCCTGATGGTGTTTGCATGAAGACAGGCAGGCTAACTGGGGTGAGATAGTCTATGCAGCTATGTATTTGGCTTTCTCTGACCCTCAGTTGGGACAAATTTTTGGAATTTATCAGTTATTATTAAAGTCCTGGCTGTGAGGGGACCATTATTAAAGGTGTAATTGGTCAGTTTCTTGGGTTGTTGTTAAAGATACTTGTCTAACTTCAACAAATCTGACTTATGGTTACTGTAGAAAACTGCTTGGATTCCTGGGCTGGTGACAGATCGTGGGTTGGAATTCAGTTCTTACCTATGGTCTGGTCAGTTTCCGTTTGTCTCATCAGCTTCTCATAGCAGTCTGGTCTATTCATGTACAGGTATCCTATCCATGTTTTCCTAGCAGATTTGTAGTTTTCTAGATATCCTCGACACTGTCTTGCATGACACTTTCAGCAGTCTCTATCAAACCGAGGGCTATTTCCATCTTCAGCTTTTGGCTATTCTCACTTCTATTCTTTCATTATTGAGTTTTATTCTCTCTAGAACTTCAGTTAGAAGCTTGTGTTAGAGCTCCCCTTCACATTTCTTTATGAGTTGTAGAAAATTTCCTGTTATTATTGGTTTGCTGATTTTAAAATATTTAAAAATGGCTATATACTTACTATGTTGTATGTATAGCACTGATTGTAAATGAAACACCAGTCTGTTGGTTCAGTATGGTACAAATGGATTAATAGTTTCTAACATTAAACCTGCTTTGCATTTCTGGGATAAACCAGACTGGGCCTAATTTATTTTTTTACGCATGTTGCTTTATTTGGAATGTTGGTATATTTTAATTTCTTAAGTAATTTCATGTCTGTGTTCATGAAAAAGACTGATCTATAATTTTTTAAGTTCTGTAATGTATTTCCCTGGTTTTGATATCAAGCTCATACTAAATTCTTAAGAGGATTTTCAGTATCCCCTTTTTTGTGTTCTCCAAAAAGTCTGTGTAAGATTATAATTTTTCACTATTTCATAACATGCCTCTGTAAACACCCAAGTTTGTGCATACTTTAAGAGAGGTTGTCGATCCTAAGTCTCTATTCCTCAAAACCACTGATAAGATGTCCCTCACCAGATGAATGGATCCAAAAACTGTGGTACATTTATACCATGGAATTTTACACAGCAATTAGAAACAATGATATTGCAACCTTTGAAGGTAAATGAATGGCTATGGAAGAAATTATGCTAAGTAAAATCAGCTTAACCCAGAGAACTAATGGTCGATTGTCTCCACTCATCATCTGTGGAGGTTGGGACTAGACCCCGGCCAGTGAGAAAGTTGGTCTATTATCATGTGTTAAATCCAGATAAGATGTAATGTTATACAACATAATTCTTTTTTAGAGATATTGTGGGAAGGGGAAGGGAGGGATAAGGGTGGGTAATTGGGGGGGCACTCCTGAGGGTAATTGTAATATCCAGAATCTATACACATTTTATATTATTTTGTTAAAAATTTGTATGGTTGTTCAAAAATTAAAAAAAAATTTTAAAAAAGGATTGTCTTTCTAAAATTATTTAAGTTTTAAATAGTTTTACACTTCTTGTAACAATCATATTTTATGTATTTTCTAAAAGGTTACCTTTTCATCTGGGTTCTAAAATTGGCATAAAATTTATGATTATTTTTATTGCATTTTAAATCTTGGTTCCATTCCCATTTCTAATATATGTTTGTATTTTTCCTCCTTTTTATTATTACTGGATAATTTATTCTGTCTTTTAAAAGAATCAATTTTGGTTTTTGTTGATCTTCATAGGTTCTGAGTTTTTTCTGTATCTCATTAGTTACTCATCAATTCCAAACATACAGGTTTTTCCTCCATTTACTTTTTATTATTGATTTCTAACTTTGAGATCAAAGGACAAGGTGTATGTGATATTTATTGCTTCAGATTTATTGAACTCTGCTTTATGGCCATGTGTTTTCTCATGTAGCATTTAGTTCTATACCTATCTATTTAATCTGGCTATTATGGCCTTCAGTTCCTTTATAACCTTACTCTTACTCTTCCTGTTTGATTTATCACTCAGAGTTATGTTTTAAAAAATCTATTATTATGTTGAATTTGCAATTTCACCTAGTGGTCATTCAATTTTTTGCTTCTTAGGGTTTGAAGTATGTTATCAGGTACATACAAACTCAGAATTTTAATTCACTTGTTTTAAATTTTCAATTTCATTCACTGCTATATATCTAGCGTGTAACACATTGAAGAGTCCCAAAAATATTTAGCACATAGTAGATACCCCAAAATATTTATTTATTAGGCAAATTGAAATTTATATTGGTGTCTATTGACTCTATAAATTTCAATAATTTCTTTTTTTGTTAACTATATTTGGTCTGAAAGTAACAGAGTTTTTACAATATTCTCTTGTATTCACTCAATGTACTTTTTTATCATTTTCCTTCAAACTTTTCCATATCCTTGTGTTTTAGCTGCATCTTATACACAGCTGGATATTATTTTGTAAATCCAATGTGACGGTCTATATTTTAACCAGAGAGTTTTAGTCAATAGATATTGACTGTTTAGTGGTATATTTGGGGTCTTGTTATTTTTTACTTTCTGTAAATTTCTTTGTACTATTTTTAAATCTCATGTCATACCTTCCCTTTACCTAATATGGTGCCATGTGCTGTGTTACTGATCTTCAGTAAATGCACCTGTAATTTTGATATTTACATTTTGTTTTAAAATACAAATTCCATAAATGTCTTATTTCTTCCCATACAAAATAAGGATATTAAAATGTTTTAAATATGATCATCCTGATCTTATTGTGTATGCTTTTGCACACTATAATCTTTATTCTAAATTAATTTTTGTAGTTTCACTGTTACGGTTTGAATGTGAAGTGTAAGACTGGGGTGAGATGATTGGGTTATGAGTATCTTAACCCAATCAGTGAGTTAATCTCCAGCTAAGGATTAACTGGCAACTGTAGGCCAGTAAGGTGTGGCTGGAGATGGTGGGTCATTGGGGACGTGCCTTTGGGTATATATTTTTAGATCTGGTCTGGAGTCTCTCTCTCTCTCTCTCTCTCTCTCTCTCTCTCTCTGCTTCCTGAAGCCATGTCTTGACCCACTTCCCTCCACCACACTCTTCCATCATGATTTTCAGCCTTGCCTCAAGCCCTGAGGAATGGAGTGGGCCTTCTATGGACTAAAACCTCCAAAACCATACCCCTAAAATAAACTTTTCCTCTTAAAATGCAGGGTCATTTAGTCACAGCAGTGAAAAAGCTGACTGAAACATCGGTAGGTAAGAAAGTTTCTATTTGGGCATAGTCAACAATGGTGTAAATTTAATCACATTAAAAAAAAATTTTTTTTTTTTTGTCCCTCATTCCTTCGTCCATCTCAAACTTGCTTTCTGGAATGTTATTTTTTTCTTCCTAAAGCACCTGTTCTGGAAATTACATTGAAAATTATTGGTACAGTCTGTCTTAGTCCTTTCAAGGAAGTTCGTTTTCTTTGGATATCAATTTTAGATTGACAGTGAGTTTTTTACTTGCTACTTTAGAGAGATCTTTCCATTGTTTCTTGTAATCCACTGTGCTCTTTTTTGAATTAAGAAATGAATTTATTATACAATAAAAATGCATCCAAAGTAACAATATATGTATATATTCTTAAATCAGATTTACCCACCCTATTCTCCCTCCCTTTCCCCTCCCCCGCCTGCTCTCTTCCCTACCACCCCCTCCCCCATCCTTCCCGATACATATCTATGATAGCCCTAGATTGTTTTGCTATGCCT